>JAJOZX010014395.1:7500-69750 GCA_023014485.1 Bathynomus jamesi
CAAGTTATATTTATTTTTATTTCTTTATTCTTTTGCGACCTACCGTTTTCTCAGACAATAATTATAAAAACAAATTTGGTAATTTTTTTTCCCTTATGCATATAATATATATATATATATAGATATTCTGTATATATTGCGTTTATTTCGTATATATACCGTAAATATGTTGTATATATATTTATTGTTCTTTATATATCATATAGGGATCATTTTGTTTTCCAATTTATATACTTGATTTTGTATTCGTTTGTGACTATAATATGCATATGTGTTAATTTTTCCCTTATAAATTGGTGCCTCTCTTAAAATTATCTTTCAATTTTTATTTTTAATAATGTGACATATATATCAATTTGGCAGCATCTATTAAATCGATTGTAAAACCTCCCTCTTGAGCTTGAATTGGTTGACTCCACTTACAATATTTATATTTATTTTTATTTCTTATTCTTTTGTGACCTGTTCCATAAAAAAGCCATTTGAATTTATATGGAAGGTCGGCCAAAGTGCTAAAAGTGTCTTTAATTATATATATATATATATATATATGTGTATATATATGTATATATATATATATATGTATGTATATGTATTTATGGGTTTTTTTATTTGCCTGTTTATTTCTTTATGATTATTAGGCTGTGACATAATATCACTAAGGCACTATTTTGTAATTAATTTTCTCAATTTATATTTATATTTATTTTATCTTTATTCTTCTGTGACCATATAAATGTTGGCTCCTCCCACAATTTTTTCTATGATTACTATATATATGTATGTATTTATATATATATATATATGTATATATATATATATGTATATATATGTGATATGTATTATGTATGTTATTTTTGTAACCTATATATTGCCTTGATCTGTCCTTTCACTCCAGTGTTCCTGAGGATGTCATTAGACGAAAGCGCTTGAGCACCCCTTTGTGTTTCTTTTCCTTCGTGGTTTTATTCATCATATATATATATATACTATATATATATATATATACATACATACATATTATATATATATCATACATATATATATATATACATACATATATATTATATAATACTATATATATATATATACATACATACATATATATATATATATATATATATACATACATATATATATATATATTATATATATATATATATATATTATATATATATACATACATATATCTATACATATATATATATATATACATATATATATATATACATATATATATATACATATATATACATATATATATTATATATATATATATTAATATATATATATATACATATATATATATATACATATATATATATATACATACATATATACATATATATATATATATACATATATATATTATATATACATATAATATATATATATATATTATATACATACATACATACATATATATATACATATATAATATACATATTATATATACATATATATAATATATATTATATATTATAATATATATATATATATATATATATATATAGTATGTGTATATATATTTGGTTATGCGGGTATACATGTGTAGATGTATTATTTGTAATTTTTCCAATTTATATTTATTTTTATTTCTTTATTCTTTTGTGACCTTTCTTTTGTGACCTACCAATTTTTCAGACAATAATTATAAAAACCTTTGGTAATTTTTTCCCTTATGCGTATATATATATATATATATATATATATATATATATATATAATATATATATATATATTCCTTATATATTGCGTTTTTATTTCGTATATATACCTTATATATGTTGTATATATTTTTATAGTTCTTTATATATCATCTAGGCATCATTTTGTTTTCCAATTTATATTTACTTGTACTTGTACTTGTACTTGTACTTGTACTTTTTTATTCGTTTGTGACCATAGTATGCATGATTCAGACAATAACTTAAAAACCTTTGTAATTTTTTCCCTTATAAATTTGTGTGCCTCTCTTAAAATTTATTTTTCAATTTATTATTTTTTTTTTTGGTTTATTTCTTTATTTCTTTGTGACATATATATCAATTTGGCATCATCCATTAAATTGATTGTAAACTTTCCTTTTGAGCTTGAATTTGTAGACTCCACTTACAATTTTTGGTTTTTTATCTGTTGGTTTATTTCTTTATGGTTATTTAGGCTGTGACGTATATATCACTAAGGCATTATTTTGTAATTTTTTTTCCAATTTATATTTAGATTTATTTTTATTTCTTTATTCTTTTGTGACCTGTTTCATAAACAAGCCATTTGAATTTATGTTGAATTTCGGCCAAAGTGCTAAAAGTGTCATTTTTCCATACAAATGTGTTTGCTCCTCCCACAATTTTTTTCTATACTTACTATATATATATATGTCCCCGCAAGGGGGTTCTAAGCTCGTGCTTTCACTTCAGTGTTCCTGAGGATGTCATTAGACGAAAGCGCTTGAGCACCACTTTGTGTTTCTTTTCCCTTCGTGGTTTTATTCATCATAAATATTTTTCACGTGTCACTTTCGTGAAATAATTTTATATATATATATATATATTAGAGTGTCCCAATTTTCTTTGTTCCTGAAGTTTGTCATGCACACCCCCCTAATTTCTTCCACTCGTGAAAACATGCCAGCAAGATGAATTTCATTCGTGTTCTTTAATTTTAAGGGTCCCCTCAAACCATGTGTTACTATTGCTGAACGGCTACTCTCTACCTTATACTAATTGTAGCATATTTCTTTTCAGGTTATGGATACAAGAAAGCAGGAGACTGTGTGGTTGGTGGGGGTGTTGCGAAATGAACCCCTGGAGACGCTGTATCAACTCCCGACAGTGGGAGATGTTCTTCGACGTCTGTTGTTCTTCACTCGGAAGAAAAAAACGTCCACGGCGGAAGCTGCCAATGTGGTAGCTGATGAGGTTATGGCGGTGTGGGCTCGGGCATCTATTCCGACCTCCCACAAGCCCAAGTGCGTCGAGAGGATCAAGGCCCTCTCCACGAACTACGAGAAGGTTGCCAGAAACCGAAACCGTGGGGGAGAGAAGCAACTGGAGCGGGAAAAGGGATTCCAAGCCAACCTGAATACACTGTTCGAAACAGCTCATGCCAACGCCATGAAACTCATCAAAGTCCCCGAAGATCGAGACTTTCTGAATGACCAGCGAACCGTGCGGAAGATGTACATCGGAGGAGAGGACCTGGAGTTTGCTCGCAGGGCAGCGGAGCGGGAGAAACGCCGAGCAGCTGAAGAGAAGAGGAAGAAGAAAAGCCGCGAAGAGATGGACTCACTGCAAGCAAAAGGAACGGTGAAAAATGGGTCTTCTTCTTCTTCGGAGTCCATGGCCGAAGCATCCAATGATGATGTCCAATATTCCTCTCCTGGTCCTTCGGCTCCTCGATCCGCTCCCAAGGACGGCCAAGTGTCGGCAAGGAGGATCATCCAATATCCCAATTTTGCTGCAGCCCTGGATCGAACTGGAACCTCAGTATGCCAAGCGATGCACATTGTGGCTCCAGCACTCGCTGCCGCGGGAGTTGAGTTATCCTCGGTCACCTTGTCGAAATCAAGTCTTCACCGTTTACGGCAGAAGTCTAGGAAGAACTCGGCAGCCGGAATCAAGACCGAGTTCAATCCTGATACGCTGCTTGTCGTCCACTTTGATGGCAAACTCCTCCCTGATTCGGATGGAGGGAAATCGGATACCAGTGCTGGTCAGCGGGAAGAATCTTGAGAAGTTGTTGGCGATCCCAAAAATCCCTGACAGCACGGGACAGCGGATGGCTGGAGCTGTTCTGAAGGTGCTGGACGATTGGCCGCAAGTTCAACCATGGATTGCCGGTCTCTGCTTCGACACAATAGCGGCGAATACCGGTATTCACAGCGGCGCTTGTACGATTATCCAGGACCAAATGGACCGCCGCGTTCTTTTGCTGGCTTGCAGACACCACATGATGGAATTGGTAATCACCTCAGTCTTTGACCTGTTCTTCAGGTCTTCTGGCCCCAAATTGCGCTGTTCGGTCGCTTCAAATCCCAATGGGAGTTCATCGACCAGAAGCAGGCTTCTCCGTTCAACGGCGATGGCCCAAGCGACATCCTTTCGGAATGGGTGGCGTTGAAAAAAGAGCAGATTGTCCACTTCATTGAAGACCAGCTTGAAGTTGGCCACCCAAGAGACGATTACCGGGAGTTCCTGATCCTCGCTCTGGTCTTCCTCGATGGTCATGGCAAACGAGATCTCCGGTACAATCGTCCTGGAGCATACCACCGGGCCAGGTGGATGGCCAAAGGCATTTACTGTCTTAAGATGTTCATCTTCCGAAGCCAATTCCACCTGACCGCTCAGAGGTCCGGTCACTACGCAGGATAAACGTCTTTGCCGTCACCATCTACATCCAGAGGTGGTTCGAGGCTCCATTGACGGCGGACGCGCCCGTCAATGACCTGGAGCTGTTGGAGGACCTGGACTGTTGGAGGACCTAGAGCGGTACAAGGCGGTGGATCATGATGTAGGTACCGCCGCATTGACGAAATTCCGGGGCCACCTCTGGTACCTAAGCGAAGATTTAGCCGGACTCGCTATGTTCTCCTCCAAAACCACCGATGCAGAGAAGACGGCCATGCTCCAAAACCTGCACAAGAAGACCGAAAACCCAAAAGATCTGCGTCGGCTGGAGGGAAAGAGTGTCTTGACCGTGAGACGGTCGGATTTGAGCACCTTGGTCACGAAAAGGACTCAAAACCTTTTTCATTGCCTGAAGCTGCCGGTTCCAAAAACCCCCAAAGATCTCGAAGGATGTGCACCATCGTTGAAGTCTGTGAACGACGCGGCAGAACGGGCGGTGAAACTGGCGGAAGATTTCAACGAGGGCCTGACAAAAAAACGAGGAGGAACGGCAGCTCGTGTCCAAGTCGTCGAATACCACCGCCAGCAGTTCCCTTCAGCAGACAAAAAGATCCTCTGTCCCCCGAAATGAAATGTGTCATTAGGAAGAATTTCCATTTCCTTTAATTTAGTCATTAGAAAGAATTTACATTTCATTCTTCCATTCTAGAATGATTAATGCTGAGCATTTACGTTTGTTCATATAGGGTCGAATAAAAAGGTCAATGAGGGGACCCTTTCCCTCCTAATAGGCCAATGAAATTTCGCCCATTTTTTCCTTTCTTCAAGTGTAATTAATTAAAGGGGTGTGCGATTTGACTTTGCAAATTTTTATTTTCACATGTGAGGCTGGGACACCCTAATATATATATATATATATATAATATATATATATATATATATATATATATATATATATATATATATATATAAAGTAAACCTTCGTCCAACGAGGGAGTTAGGTTCCTTGAGAACGGCGCGTTAGGTAAATCCGTTGGACAAACTTAATACCTTATGGGATAAATGGGGATACGTGAATGCGGCCGCGTAAAGTCTCCCATTAATACTTAGATTTTTTATTCACACAAATGAATTTCCCTACCTATATTGTATATGAAATAAGAACATAATAAACTCAAACAATGATATTTACCTATGATAAATAAAAATATATTAAATGAAAATAGCATGTATCTTTCCTTCACTCTTTCGGATGGTGTGTATGGTAGACTCATTCACGTGATACTCGCGGCCAAACGCGAGAGGGAGGGAGATGCGAGGGGTGACGCGAGAGGGAGGGAGATGCGAGGGGTGACGCCGCGAGGGGGAGAGAGATGCGAGGGGTGACGCCGCGAGAGGGAGAGAGATGCGAGGGGTGACGCCGCGAGAGGGAGAGAGATGCGAGGGGTGACGCCGCGAGAGGGAGAGAGATGCGAGGGGTGACGCCGCGAGAGGGAGAGAGATGCGAGGGGGCCGCGAGAGGAGAGAGATGCGAGGGGTGACGCCGCGAGAGGGAGAGAGATGCGAGGGGTGACGCCGCGAGAGGGAGAGAGATGCGAGGGGTGACGCCGCGAGAGGGAGAGAGATGCGAGGGGTGACGCCGCGAGAGGGAGAGAGATGCGAGGGGTGACGCCGCGAGAGGGAGAGAGATGCGAGGGGTGACGCCGCGAGAGGGAGAGAGATGCGAGGGGTGACGCCGCGAGAGGGAGAAGATGCGAGGGTGACGCCGCGAGAGGGAGAGAGATGCGAGGGGTGACGCCGCGAGAGGGAGAGAGATGCGAGGGGTGACGCCGCGAGAGGGAGAGAGATGCGAGGGGTGACGCGAGACTCACTATGTGAGGGGTTTCATTTGGGTTAACAACAGTGGTGTAGTGCCGTGGGAACGCGTGGGAACGGCGTTCCCTTACTTTTTTTGGTAGACGGAACGGCGTTCCCTCACTATTTCAAATAAATCCGAACTTACAAATCTCTAACATCATGAAATTTTAATTCCCACCCCTAGAAGAAATATGAGAAAGAATCATTAACTGCTTCATTTCTTTTAGCTTCGACTGAGGCAATGCTAGCCTATAAAGATCTGGTGAAAGTCACCACGGCGTACCAGTTGTTAACTTTTTTTTAGTTAATCATTCCAGTTGTTAGCTATTTTTATTGATCGTACTGGATGTCGTATATCTAATGACACTGGAAATACTGCATCTTCAACCTTGGAATATATCCTAATATCCAGTGCATATGACCTCAAAATATCCCTGAAATTGGTCAGATTTCAAAAGATTTCCCGGGGGGCTTACAGTGCCCCCGGACCCCCAGCTGTATGGGCTCGCCTCGCTCGCCATTGTCCCCCCCCGCATCTGAGTAACACTTTCAAAATGCGTTCCCTCACTTCTTTATTTAGCAGTACACCACTGGTTAACAAGACTTCATGCTTGATATAGAGTTAATAGAGAATGAGCAGAACAGATATACCTATGAAGAGTTGGCAGTGACCGCAGATCGTTACAGAATGAGTTGCAGGGCAGCAGCAGCAATTGTTAATGCTGCTTTAAAAGATATGGGAATCCTGGATCAGGGCAACATGATTGATAGAAAGCTGGAGAGGGAAAGAGCACGAGTAGGTAAAAAAATTGAGTACCAGGGTTAAATCGGAGAATATAGGAATAGAATGCATTGCCTTTGATGGGAGAAGAGATGACACATTAACCAGGGTAGGCAAGATCAAAGAAGAGCACTACATCATTGTTAAAGAGCCTGGAAATATCTATATAGATCATGTAACACCTGATCATGGAAATGCTCAGTGTGTAGCAGAAGAGCTGATTACTGTAACAGTGGACTCAGAAAGTTCAGACACTCTAAAAGCTTTACTATGTGATGGCACTGCTGTGAACACTGGAAGAATCGCTGGAGTAATAAAGCTTGTTGAAATCTATCTGAATAGGTCTGTTCAGTAGCTGGTATGCCTTCTTCATATGAACGAACTACCATTCAGGCACATCTACGAGGCAATAGATGGAAAAACAAACAACAGGTCCAAGTACTTTCAAGGATTCAATTGGAAATAAATTGAAAACTGATCTAGCAAAACTGGAAGTGGTTGCTTTTTCTCCTGTTATAGGAAGCATTCATGAAATTCCATATGATGATGTTAATGCTTTAAGCAGTGACCAAAAGTATCTCTACGATATGTGCCTAGCTGTTCAATCTGGAAACATCTCCAAAGATTTTGCAGAAAGATCTCCTGGTACAATTCATCATGCTTGTTGGCTAACTTGAGCAGATAGGATTCTTAGACTATGTGTCAACACCAAATCCAACCCAAGATCTCAAAGATCTAGTAGAAATTATTGTGCTATCTTATGCTCCAGGATGGTTTTGGGTTGTCACATTCCACTGGCATCTGATGGATCATCTAACTTTTGGTACTTAGGGTATCTGCTGCGCGACTTGAAGGAAAAATACAGATCAATCATGGAGCTGGTGTTTCAGAATAACTCATACTTTGCGAACCCCCAAAATATTCTACTATCGATGATGATAGACTCAAGAGGAAGAAGTTAGAGAGGCTGCAATCCAGAGAATCATTTTCTCAAGAACTATATTTTCTGGATCAAGAAACTTTGACCTACCTTGAACTCTTAATTTTGATCCTTCAGACTACATTGAAATGATTGATTGGCAGAAAGAGGTAATTTATCTGCCTCCACTTCTGAGAAACTTTAGCAATAAGGAACTTTTGCTAGCAAGACAAGAACCACTCAAAATACCAGCCTTTCCTTGTCACAGCCAAGGAGTAGAAAGTGCTGTGTATCTAGTCATGAATGCATCTGATGTATGAATTGGCTATGAAAATCAGCAAAAATATATTCTTAACTGACTAGAATCACAGCAAAGATTGCCTAAATTTGAATGGAAAGGACAGTCGAATAAATAAACCTGCAGTGTTACAGTAAAACCTGCACTATCCAGCAATCAACTATCCAAAAACTTTAGAAACCAGCAAATTTCAGATTAGGCCAATACAATTCACCAATCTAGAAACTGGGAAGCTTTCTGATGCCACCCAGAAAAATCTAGAACATCGTTAACATTTTTAATAAAATAAGACTAAATTTTACTTGTTTCAATTATCCCATACATACTTAGCATAGTGTTTATGTTGATTACAATATAGTTTACATTGGTGTACAGTGCAGTATAGCCAAAATTCAGTTTTACTATTATTGTCCATTGGTTTTTTCCTAGGTTAATGGTACCCTCAGATAACCAGAAAATTTAGACAACCAGAATGGCCTATTCCCCAAGCTTGCTGGATAACGAAGGTTTTACTGTACTTTCAAAATAGCTTAAGTTTATGCATCGTGCAAAAGAGCACTTCATTAACAGGTAATGTTTTTTCTTTTTCTTTTAAAAGACAAGTTCTGTTGTTTGATTTCTCAAAAATGTTATGTAATTCATTAATTTGTGCCTCATTTTTTATCTTAATATATAGTATATACTAAAAAACTTGTAAAAATGTCATTTTCTTTGAGTTTGACTAAAAAAAATAAGAAACACGAGTTTAATACAGCTGAAACAATTTTTATCCAAGTTTTTACTGAAAAATATACATTTTGGCACATTGAAACTAAAAACCAAAAATTTGTGCCAGGGATAGGAGACTTAGGATACGCAAAATATTTTACTGGGTGACTACTGTGACCCATACAAAACCCCCACAATATGCCACTTTTGAATACAAAATATCAACCTACCCTATAATGGAGAGTGTAGGAGAAAACACTAGTGTGTGCATTGGCATGCGTACAGTACTACTGTATTAGTGTGTGTTTGGCGGACTGTGTATAATAAAATGTTCCACTTTTTGGCAAATAAATGTTTGCATTTATTTTTCTGTGTTTAAGCAAATTTGCATTGGACAAACACGCATTGGATGAGGGTTTACTGTATATGTATGTATGCATTATATATATATCACACACACAGTATATATATTGAAACAGACTATAGTTTCCACATCAAACCAAAAAGAATACATCTTAACTTTAGTGATTATGTAACTTAAACATAAACTTAAATGTTAATAATACAAAAACTATTCAATATTAAATCAAGGGAGGTTGTGATGAAGAAATAATAGTTTTTCACCAGTCTGTGGGAGTAGCTGTGTTCTCCTCTCCAACTATATTTCCAGCTTTGGAAAAAAGCCTTTCTGAATAAATCGATGAAGCAGGACAAAAAAGATATCAAGAGGCTAATTTAGAAATGTTTGGGTATACCAATGTTTTATCTTCCCAGAACTGTAATGGGTTCGTTTCTCTATCAATGGAAGGGGTGTTGATATAGTTTTCTATTTCATTTATTTGGTCTGTTATGTTTGGTCCACTTCGTCTTTTATTCTGAAACTTATTAATAGCCAAGGATCTCTCTTAAGCCTCCACTTCTTCATCTTCATCATGACAGCTAAGGAAATCTCTGTGGATTTCTTCCTTTAGCACTTGACAAATTCTGTAGCTACTAGTATTTTTTCATTTTGTTCTTTGAATTTTTGTATTCCAGATGTACTAGCTGCTTCAAACTCAATATTTTCTCCTGAATGTCTCAGGAAAATGTCTGGCAAAAAGTACTGCATTCCTCTTGAGGAAGAATTACATCAACAAAATATCTTCTACTTGGTACTGTATATTTATTAAAAAAAAAAAAAAAAAAAAAGACTAACACGAATGTAGATCTACAGATGCTAAGGCTAACAAAGACCCTAAGATCCACTCTAAGGCTAGCCCGAGAGAAAGGAAAGAGTAGGGGGTTAAGAGAAGAGAATAAGGGGTTAAGTAAGGAGCAACACCTATCATTCGTGGGTTAACATTCATTCAGAAAAAGAGGAAAAAAGTCTCACCATCATCATCCGCCGGCCACTGCCGACAAGTCAGAAAAATAGTTCGAGAAAATAGGAGGGGGGTGAAAGATGAAAAGAAGTAAAATAAGAACGCTTACAAACCATGCAAACACAGTCTTAACTCACTGTCATACCATGCAAACTACAAACATGCAAGTAAAGAGTTAGAGACATGCAAAGTAAGGAGAGGATAAAAAAAAAAAAAGTAGGTAAAGTTAAAAAAAAGGGGGTTAGTTTACGCTACAAGCTACATCTACGTTCGTATTAGTCTAATTTTTTTTTTTTTTCAACAGAGTCATCCTCGAGCACCACCACCAGAGCTCCTGTTGTTAACTTTCTTTTTTAATTTTAAACAACGTTAATATTTTTAAAATGTCTGTCAAGACGGTTCTTAAACATATTAACACTGGTAAAATGAACGACTGACGCGGGAAGATTATTCCATTTATCAATTACTTTAAACGTAAAGAAGTTTTTAGCAATATTAGTAATGAAACGTCTGCCATGCAACTTAAATCCGTTATTGCGAGTATTACTATTATCGAAAGTGAACAATTTGTCAAAATTTATGTTATTGATGTTATTAACGATTTTGAAAACTTCAATAAGCTCCCCCCTTAATCTTCTAGTTTCGAGTGAATACAGGTCTAACTCTTTAATCCTATCTTCATAAGGCTTATTGCGCAATGACGGAATAGTTTCGTGGCACGACGCTGAACCCTTTCTAACCTATCAATATCCCACGCAAGTACTGGCACCAAAACTGAACGGCATATTCTAATGAGGCCTGACTAGGGACTTGTAAGGGGCAATATAATATTCTTCGATTTAAATTCGAAATTACGCGCTATGAAGCCTAACATCCTATTAGCTTTTGCGCGAGACTCCGGCACTGGTTTCCTAACCTTTAAATCTTTAGTTACGCGTACGCCTAAATCTACTTCCTCATCACGCTCGCTAACTCCCTATCATCCATCGTGTACGCGTAATTATTGTTGCGAGAACCTATATGCAAAACTTTACATTTATCTACATTAAATTGCATCTGCCACTTATCTGTCCACTCCATAATCCTATCTACATCGTCTTGGATCCTATTTCTATTGTCCTCATTAACAACCTTACCGCCTATTTTAGTATCATCCGCAAATTTTGACACGTTACTAGTCAATCCTACATCTATGTCGTTAATGTAAATTATGAATAGCAATGGGCCTAACACTGAACCCTGTGGGACACCGCTACCTACATCTAACCACCCCGATTCACTACCATTAACTACGACCCTCTGCCTCCTAGCACGAAGCCATTCTTCTAACCAGTTAGCTACCTGACTGCGTATACCGTGCGCTTTAACCTTCGCAATTAGTCTCCTATGCGGAACTGTATCAAACACCTTTTTAAAATCTAAATAAATAACGTCAGCAGCTCTATGCCTATCGTATTCGCGCACTATTTCATTATAAAATTCTAACAAATTAGTTAAACAAGACCTATGGCTCATATGTAGCTCATAGTGTAAACTAACCCACTTTTTGTCTAATTTTACCTACTTTTTTTTTCTTATCCTCTCTTTACTTGCATGTATGTAGTTTGCATGGTTTGTAAGCATTCTTATTTTACTTCTTTCCATCTTTCACCCCTTTCCTATTCTCTTCAACTATTTTTCCGACTTGTCAGCAGTGGCCGGCGGATGGATGATGATTATGAGTCTTTTTTCTCTTTTTCTGAATGAATGTTAACCGACGAATGATAGGTGTTGCTACTTACTTAACCCCTTACTCTCTTCTCTTAACCCCCTATGCCTTCCTTTCTCTCAGGCAAACTTTAGAGTGGATCTTAGGGTCTTTGTTAGCCTTAGCTTCTGTAGATCTTGGCTGAAGGTGGGCAATTAACTTGATGAAGCCTTGATCTTCTACAATGGTAAAAGGCTGATTATCCACAGCAATCACGTTTATAATTTTGTGATGAATATCAATGGCTCGTTGGTCATTAATATACCAAATCTTTTTTTAATTAAAGCTCTCTTCCAGAGACATTTGGCATTCCATTGCAGCCAGTTTCTTTTGTGTTGGGGGTGGTTGAGCATCTTCACTTTCTGCTGCTTTGGATTTTTTTGAATTTGCCTCCTCATTCTCTCTATACTGAAGCATATCGTATGTTTTGCTTTCATATGCTTATGTAATGGTCTGGTACTAAAGTTTTTAGGAAGACAACCTTTTCCACCTCTCCTTATGCCATTTTTACATAATTTGCATTCTGCATCTTCATCAGCTTGATCTTCTACAAAAAATAAATTCCAAATAAAGGACATAATGCTTCTGTATTAGTCAATGGCTAATGATAGCTAATATTATGATGATAAAAAATTAAGCTCTATATGTATTATTTAAAAAGGACTTTATAGAAAATTTACTTTAAATTGAAACGATATCTGAAAAAAAAAAAAAAAATTGACATCATTACTGTACTAAGTAACATCCAGGGCTGCCAGCTTCTTATAATATACCATATTCACTAAAAATTATCCCACAGCTACATTAATAAATGTACACGTACATAATACAGGATGACCCATTTGAGTATGGATAAAATAAAAACACTGAGAATCTACCAACAAGTGATACAGCACTCATCTGTTGCATGTGTGGTCATAAAATGTGGGAGTTTGTAATAGGCTATACCATCCACTGCCAGATGTACAAGCCCCATCTACTGTCAGACTTATGAGACATATGCCAGTTTCAAAGATGGTGGCGAATGCACAACAACGTGTGAAGTGTATCATTTGGTTTGTTAAGTTTGAGAGTGTGACAGAAGTACAGTGAGAGTTTCACCATGTGTATGTTATTCAAAAAGCTCCTAAATACAACTCCATAGTGCAGTGGTACCACACATTTGAAGAAATGGGGTCCATCACTAAACCACATGCAGGTGGTCATAAGAATTAGCCTCTTGTTATGACCTCTGTCGTGTCCAGAAGGGGGGGGGGCCATGTTGAAGACTAATTGGGTTTGTCACAATCTACCATCTTTGTGGGCATTGTTTGCCAAATATTAAACTATACAATGCTACTATTTCCATTTCACATTAATTTTATTTTATTTTATTCATACCCAAATGGATCACCCTGTATAACTAACTAGGCCTACATAGAGCTATAAAACAGTAACCTGCCAGTTACTTTTTTAAAGTTCTGGTCAGTTCCAGTTCTGATACATCCCTACAGATAAATAACCTTTAAAGCAATGTTAGTGCAGTTCCCCAAACAAGGAGAACATTATGAGGTGCTTGTCTTTATCACACAGTAATTTCCCATTGTTTTAGAGTGGTCGGTGGGCAGCGTTAATAAAACCTGTTTAGAGACTACATTTCTATGTTTAAACATTATAACAATGATCCTTCAAATCTTTGAGATATAATTTACATGGTCATTCCATTGCAAAGTCTTGTCCAGCATTACACCACGAAATTTTGTTACAGTACACTCCTTTCCAGCGATTTCATCAACATTTAGTTCATCAAAATACATGTTTCATTTATTAGTAAAAATTATTAAATTTGTTTTATTAGTACAGTGGTACCTCTCTTAATGAGTAACCTTAATAACGAATTTTCTCTTAACGAGAAGCCTCCCATTGACCATAATACTCCACATAACGAGTGCAGACCTTCATAATGAGCACTCAATGAGCGCCCATTCTAACCCTCTCCTCCTCACCACCACCTTCTCCAGTCACCTAATTAAGCCCAGCATCATCCAGTCTAAGGTAAATAAATTACATTTTTTTTGTATTATTATTGCATTATTGTGTTATATTTTGTGTTTTCATTTAATATAATTTATACATCATTACATGCATATATATATATATATACACACACACCATTTTCTTGGGTCTCTGGAACCAATTAATGAAAAACCCATTAAACTAATGCATCTCATAACGAAATTTCCTCTTAACGAGCCGTTAAATGGAATGGATTACATTTGTTAAGAGAGGTACCACTGTATTTGGCAAGAGTTTATTGATAAATAAAAATTCACATACATTTTTTTTTATGTAGTAAGGGCCAGTGCCCGCAAAAGTAACCCTCCACAGGAGACAGAGAGAGTCAAAAACAAGATCTCCAAGGCCAATGATGCCATTTTCTTATTTTTTTTAATAGAAATTTTGAAAAGATTGTGTAGTGTGTAAGATGTATGTATGTGTAGTGAGGAACAGGGGGAGAAGTGTGTGTTTGAGAGCATGCTGGACTGCTCACAGGGTAGATGAGACAGGGAAAAAGATCAGTTGAGGAGGACAGTGACAGGAGAAATAGGAGTTGTGGCACTCCCTGTCCCCTGCCTAATATCCACCCTAGAGTACTTCCCTGGTCAATTGATGTCTACAATCTCCTCCAGTGTGTATATATATATATATATATATATATACACACACACAGACCGTGCATGGAACAAGGAATTCTTCTGGGAAAATTAAATCCATTATAGTCTGGCTATAGTAGCCCGAATATAGTAGGCTAGGTGTAGCTGTAACCCCTAGATCCTGTCCCAAAGCTGGATCCTATCTGCTTTGCAGATAGCTGGTGAGGGAAGCTATATTTTTGGGACCTCTTTGCGAGTGACCCATTGCCCACATCAGGCTAACATCATGAAAAAGAAAAAACTATAGTGTTTGTCATTTACCATTACTTATTCGGACTATAGTGGATTTAATTTTCCCAGAAGAGTTCCTTGTTCCATGCATGGTGTGTGTGTGTTGGTGTGGTGTGTGTGTGTGTGTGTGTGTGTGTTAAGAAAAAACCTCAGAGGACCATTCTGAGTTCAATATCACTCACACACACACACACACTGTAATCCCTTGTTTTACATGGTTTTGTTAAACGCAGTTTTGCATATACACAAGCAAGCTGCGCCATACCTAAAATGCTAAATTTGAACATAAATATCGTGCACCAGTTCCATGTGTAGTACAATTACATACTGTGCAGTGCACCTACCGAGTCAGCCGCCACGCAGTTGCTAGTGATGCACCACAGCTGGTCACCCAGTTTGTGTGTCAGCCTTCATTGTGTAAGTATGTGTAATTATATTTCCAGGATTATAACTTATTATTATATGTATTATTTACTAACTGTATTTATAGCTTAATACTTATTAATAGGGTTAAATCAGGTTATATATAGGCCCATGTAACTTGTAAATGGATGTATTGGGGTAAATTGAATGTAAAAATATTGTCTCTCATATACTTTTTGTTATATGTGGATATGCAAGCACAGAACCCCTGTGTAAAACAAGGGATTCTATATATATATATATATATATCTATATATATATATATATATATATATATATATATATATATATCCCTTAACTGGATGCACCTGAGCATGTTGTGCACCACACGCAAAAAAGTAGCATGAGGTGGTGAAATCAAGATCCAAATGTTTGGAGTCACATTTACCCTAATAGTGATTCGTTAGCTGTCGAAGTGGAAGGTTGTCGCTCCTCAGTATGTGTTTGTGTTTGCATAGGAGTCGATCATTTAGGACTATTGTTGCATTGTAGCACTTTGTGCTCCGTGCGCCCAGTCATGTAAGTAAAATTTTGTGGTTATTTTTTTAGCAATTGAAAACTTTGGACTTTTTAAGCAATATACATTCATTTAATTATTGTCATATAAGCTGTTTCATCATTTTGCATATTTTAGTGTAAAAAACTTTATACAAGACATTTTTCAGCTTTTTCATTAATTTGCGTAATTTAGTGTTGTAAAATAAGGTTTTATATTTATTATATATTTTATATTACATATAAGGTCTATATGTGTTATTTATAAGAAAATTTGTCTTTTATAAGGCACACAGCCGAGTGACATGATGACATAGCTGCTATGTTAGCAGAATTATCAGACTTAGATACTGATGGAAGTGATGAAGATTCAGAAGAGGAACATAACACTGATTCCGAGCAAGTGGCCTCTTCAGATGAAAATTCTATATTAAGTGAAAATGAGAGCGATTGGTATGTTGGAAAAGATAAAACCACTATTTGGAAAAAAAAAACATGCAAAAGTAAGTTTAGTAGAATTCCCGAGCATTATGTTCTGAAAAAGATTTTACCTGGTTCAACAAAAAGAGGGCAAGGAGTAACAGATGAATATTCTGCTCTTTTGAAAATCTTTAATGATGGAATGATAGATGAAATATTAGTTTGCACGAATTTGGTTATTGAACAAAAATGTTCCACTCATGACTGTTCCAGAGAAAGGGACATAAAAGACACGACAAAAGGTGAAATGTTAGCACTTATTGGTCTGCTTTATCTTGCTGGTCTAAAGAAAGCAAATCACACAAATTTTCTTGAGCTATGGACAGATGATGGTACAGGCCTCAAAATATTTTGTTCTGTTATGAGGTACAAAAGGTTTTTGTTTTTGCTTGGCTGCATACGGTTTGATGACAAAAAGACAAGACATATAAGACAAAGAACTGATAAGTTAGTAGTCATAAGGACAATATTGGATAAATTTGTGCAAAATTGCAGAAACTCCTATTCACCAAGTGAATTTCTTACCATAGATGAGAAATTGGAACCATTTAGAGGGTGCTATAGTTTTATTTAGTATATTCCAAACAAACCTGCAAAGTATGGGTTGAAAATCTTTGCACTTACAGATGCAAAAACATACTATACATGTAATATGGAGGTTTATTGTGGGAAACAGCCTGATGGACCATTTGCAGTTGTAAACACACCATCAGCGATAGTAAACAGGCTAATGGATTATGTGAAAGGATCTAATAGGAATTTGACCTGTGATAATTGGTATACAGGCTATCCACTTGCTGTATCACTATTGAATTCCAAAATAACACTCCTTAGCACAGTGAGGAAAAATAAGAGGGAATTGCCTTATGAATTTCAACCAAGCAATAAGAGAAAGGTTAGTACTTCATTGTTTGGATTTCAGAAAAATATAACATTGGTATCATATGTGCCTAAAAAAAATAAAGCTATATTATTTTCAACAATGCATCAAGATGCAGCCATCAACACAGCAACACACAAACCAGAAATGGTTATGGATTATATGACTAAAAGGGGCATGGATACAGTGGATCAGATGTGTGGAAATTATTCTGTCGAGAAGAACACGAAGGTGGCCACTGGCACTGTTTTTTGCATTACTAAATGTAGCAGGAATCAATGCACAAGTTTTATTCAATGCTTCACACTGAGACTCTCCTCACAAGTTTAGAAGGATTTTTTTGAAAAACCTTGCACTGAGTTTACTAAAAAGTCAGCTGAAGGAGAGAATCAAAATAAAAAGCCTTCCTGCTAATATTAGAGATATACTTTCGAAACATGTAGGCTCAGAAGAACCAGAGCTTGAAGATGAGGAGGAACCACCAAGGAGGAGGAGACGCGAAGATGATGATGATGAAGGTCCAGCAAAGAAGAGGGTGCAATGCTGTATATGTGGACGTGCAAAAAAACTAACACAACTCTAAAGTGTGGAACTTGCACAAAATTTATATGTAAAAAACATATGGCAGCAATAATATACAACTGTGAAAAATGTCAAAATAGTAACTCTGAGTGAATAGTAATATTTGAAAAACAATGATAGATAGAAAGATTGAATAACCTTTATTAATAATAATAAAATAAATAAATTTCTTCAATTTACAATGACGTGAATAATTGTGAAGCTTGACTATTTATTTCATTTAATTTGGCCCTTAAGCTTTAGGCTTTACTGGGCTCTTATTAAAAATAAGCAGCTAGTTGTTGTTAATTAATAATAATAATAATAAATAAATAAATAAAGTAAATAAGTATTATTAATAGTTAAAACATGTATTACAATATTAGTGGACATTAATCCTAGATTTTTGTTAGTATACCATTACTAATCGGGATTTCAACTTGGTTTTAAACAAATTTACATCCACAATATTTTTTATATCGACATGCAAGTCATTCCATAGTTTCAATCCAATGAAAATGGGTAGTTTTTGAGATGAAGACAATCTAAATTGAAGTATAACAAGCTTTGATCTATTTCTGGTCTGATACAAGTGGATTTTTTGATGAGTTACAAAATATCTATTTACCCATTGCAAATTAATGATTTTCTTACACTTGTAAATAAAAATAAAATGTGCCAGTTTGGTTATATCATTGAGCTTTAGTAGGTTTAGCTCTTTAAATAATGCACTAGAGTGATCAAGGAAATCAGCATCAGTTAATAACCTTATTGCTCATTTTTGGATGACAAAGATACCATTTAATGCATTGTTAGCAGTTTCCCCAAACAAGGGTGCAGTATGTTATATAAGGACGAACAAGAGTATGATAAAGAGTCAATAAAACTTGTTTAGGGACTACATTTCTAAGTTTAAACATTATAGCAACACTCCTTGAAATCTTTTTCACGATATAATTTACATGATCACTCCATTGCAAATTCTTATCTAGCATTACACCAAGAAATTTTGTTACAGTACACTCCTTTATAGCAATTTCATTAACATTAAGTTCATCGAGATATACATTTCTTTTATTAGTAAAAATCATGAAATTTGTTTTACTGGTATTTAGGAAGAGTTTATTGGTGGTCAACCATTTCATTACACTGATGAATTCTGAATGAAATATATTCTTAGCTGTATTAACATCTTTGCAAGAAAAAGAGACAGTTGTATCATCTGCAAACATTATGAAGTTCAGTATATCAGATGAATGTGGAAGGTCATTTATATATAATAAAAATAACAGCTCTAAAGCTGTAACAATATAATTTATTAAGTAAAATATTATGGTCTATTACATCAAATGCCTTACTGAAATCCATAAATATTGATATCATTATTTCTTTGTTCTCCTTAGCTATACTTACATTTTCCATAAGATTTAAAATAGCCATTTCCATTGTTTTATTATTACGGAAGCCATATTGATTTGGAGATAATAAATTGTAGGATTCTAAATATCGCTGCATTCTACTTTTTACAATTTTTTAAAAAACTTTGCTGAACACAGATAATGAAGACACAGCCTGTAATTTGTTGCTAGTGTAGGATCACCCTCTTTAAAAAGGGGTGTTATACAACCAGTTTTTAGCATTGATGGGAATATTCCTTTGAAAATACTTTGATTGATATCTGTAACTTTGGCTAAAATTATCTTATCTTTAACAAGTTTCAATATAGGTACAGGAATGTTATAAATGTTATTTTTTGTATTTTTTAATTTACCAATAATATTCTGGACCTCAGTAGAGGTAGCAGGAACAAAAGAAAATGAATATAGTGTGCTGGGTGGCATATATTCTAGAGGTGAGTGATCATTATTTATTAATTGTGAGCGAAGCTTATCCGCTATTGAAGTAAAATGTGCATTTAAAGAGTCTGCAATAGCAATATCATCAGTAATTTCTTTATTATCAACATTTAGTTTCTCTACTAAATTTTTCTTAAATTTGTTTTCCAAGAAGATTGTTTATGGTTGTCCAAGTGTTTTTCATGTCTCCTTTATGTTTGGAAAATTGATTGTTATAATAGTTATATTTTGCAATTTTGATTATTTTAGTTAATTTGTTTCTGTATTGAGTATATTGTATTTTAGGAATTTTGCTCTGTAATTGCAATTTAAATTTAGCTCTGTTCTTTATTGAAGTGATAATTCCTGGAGTGATCCATCAATTTGAGACACTTGGGAGAAACTGTTTTTCTCCTTAAAGGAAAGCAAATATTAAAAATATGGAATAAGATGTCATAGAAGAACTGAAACATAGGATCTGGGTCATTTAAAGGGTCATCACAGTCAAGTCAAGTATTTTCTACAGTCCCAATAAATTTTCTTTTGTTAACCTCTGAGAATATTCTGTAATCAATAGTTGTTTTGTCTGCAACCTGAACAATGTTATTGAATACAGCATAAGTAGGAAAATGATCACTGATGTTAGTGGTTATAATTCTAGAATTTATGAGGGCATTACTATTTACAAATATATTATCAATCATAGATTCTGTTATTCAATTGCCATAGCTGCAGACTCAAGTGGGTTTGGTAATAGAATGATGTCTCAATTTATTTTTTAGTTACATTTCTCTATATAATAAGTCATATGTGTATTGTGTAAAATGATGAAATATGTATTTTAACATTTTCAAAAAATGGTTTAGTTAGTCATATTTCTACATACAATGAGTCATAATATGTGCCAAATGGTGAATAATGAATATAACTATGCTTATAAACATCCAGATTTATAAAAATAAACTTGTTAATTTAAATTATTTTTAAGTACCCTTTAAATCATAAAAATGTTAATGGTGCACTAAGTACGCTGCATGCCTAGTTAATTTACGGGAAAGGGCGCGCCCAGTTAAGGGTTAAATATATAGGGGGGCTGTAATGACTGATGATGCAAAATTTGAAATGCAAAATAAGATAGCAGTAAACACAGCAGAGAGAGTAACAGGGCAGATACTGAGAACCTTTAAATGAAGCGATAGGAATATAATGATTCCTCTACTGAAAACACTGATCATACCCAAATTGGAATACTGCTCAGTTCTAACATGCCCATATAGAAGGGATTCAGAGAAGCTTCACAGCCGCCAAGTTCAAGGGGTGCAAAGAACTAAACTACTGGGAAAGGTTACGCAAATTACACCTATATTCACTGGAAAGGGGGGGGGGAGATAGATACAGCATTATTTACACTTGGAAAATAATGGAGAAACTAGTCCCTAATCTTACTCTGAACTCTAACTCCCCAAACAAGTGGAAAGTAGAAAAGGAAGACTGTGTCGTGTTCCTAAATTAAAGGCTAGACAGGGAACATCCTTAACCTTGAAAGAAAAGTTTTGAGCAGGGGTGTGGAGTCAGAGTCATTAAAAAATGCCGGCTCCATGGCTCCAGTTACCTTGCCCATTCATAATAAACCTAATGCAACTTTATCTTACCTAACCCAACTTTAGTACTTTACCTAACTTTATATATAGTTTTTATTAAAAATGAATATTTATTTTTTTCAGAAACGTCAATATTTGTAATATAATTATTAATTGTAGCTCCAAAATCATATATCATTAACTAAACTAAGACTAAACAATAAGCATTTATCATTTATACATAAATTTTGATTAATATAATTTCTTTTTGGATTTATGTATTAAAAAGGTCAAACTTAGAGAGTATTTTTAGCCTTTATTGCAAATATCATTCAACAGTGTATTCATCTGTCTGTTGTTGAGTATGATCAATGACCACTAACTACATTTGGATTTTGATAATTTGACAGAGCTGGAGCCGGAGCCAAAAGTTTTTTTTCTGGCTCCACACCCCTGGTTTTGAGAGAGGACCAAAACTGTTTAATCAGCTGCCCAAAGACCTAAGGAACTTGAGTGGTGGTGCAGTGGACATCTTCAAAAGAAGATTAGATGCCTGGCTCAGAACAATCCCCAATGAGCCAGGCGTACCTGGCTATGTGAGGTGGAGAGTACAAGACACCAACTCTCTACTTCACCAGGCCAACTCGAGAGGAGGGGTGACAAGCTTGCCCTTTGTGAAATGAGGAATCATCGCATGGAACATTTGAAAGGTCAAGAGATATATAAATAAAAGAATACCCACTGCACCTTACACAACAAAAGACCCCCGAAACACAACCTAGGGAGAGGGGAACTAGGAGATATGAGTATGTTACTAAAACCACCTCTGGTTCTCCCTTAATGTATGAGGGTACTTCAATAACTATCCACACTTTTTATTTTAGTGATAATATAGTATATATAATACCGTACGGTATATACTCATAATAATGAGCCAAACTGAGATCTATAGGCTTATTTAGGCTACTTGTAGTTGTCACATATTGTATGAGTAGTGAGCATGGCTACGCTGCTTTCAATTTGTACTCAGGAAGAAAGGAGATCCATGGTTCATTTTTTGTGGGCAGAAGGTGTTAAAGGAGCTGAAATTCACATGCATTTATGCGCTCAGTATGGGAATAATGCTTTACCATGGCGAAGTGTGTACGAGTGGATTCAAATGTTCAAGGAAGGTTGGACATGTGTGATAGATGCTCAGCACTCAGGATGACCATCAACATCAACCAGTGGTGACAAGCAGGAAGAAGCCAGAGCCATGATTTTTGATGGCAGAAGATTAACAACAAAAGAAATTGCATCTTCATTAGACATCAGTCAAAGGTCAGCCTATTCGATAGTTCATTACATTCTTGGCTTCCACAAGGTTTGTGCAAGATAGGTGCCCCAAACAGTTGACAAAGAGCACAAGTGTAATCGTATGGACGTCTGCTCTCATCTTTTGGTGCGGTATCATAATGAAGGTGAAAGCATTTGGGAGTGCATTATCACTAGAGATGAAACCTGGATCCATCACTATGAACCAGAGAACAAAGGAAGTTCAAAGCGCAGCTGTCAGCAGGTAAAGTTATAGGTACTAACACTGTTTTGGGATATACAAGGCCCTATCCTTGAACATTATCTAGAGCATGGAACTACAGTAACAAGTGTATCATATTCTGACATGCTTTGGAATGAGTTAAAGCAAGCAATTCACACAAAATGGAGAGGGAGATTGTCAGAAGGTGTTATTCTGTTACATGACAATGCGTGCCCTCATACCGCTGCACAGACTAGAAAATGCCTTCAAGAACTTAAATTTGAAGTTCCTGACCATCCAGCCCACAGTCCAGACCTGGCACCTTCGGATTTTTACCTGTTTGGACCACTAAAAGACGCTTTGAGAGGTCAGTGATTCCAAGGTAATGATGACCTGAAGGAGGCGGTGCATGACTGGCTATGCACACAGTCAAAAACATTCTTTTGTGATGGCATTAGGAAGCTTGTAGATCAGTGGACTAAGTGTATTGAGAAACAGGGAGACTATGTTGAGAAGTGATGTGTTTATAATCTATCAGATGTGAAAATAAAATTATGAAAATAAAAAGTGCAGATACTTATTGAATTACCCTTGTATATACCAGTACCAAATTTGGTGCATATTACCCTAGTTGTTTAGGCATGTATAAATGAACATAGAACAGACAGAAACATTATCACCACCAAACAATAAATAGGTGCGCACACACACACACACATATATATATATACACTATCATACCTCTTTTAACAGACAAGATACATTCTTGAGGCTTGTCCACTAAGCGAATAATCCATCAATAGAGATCATTGTAACATGGTGCTGATGGAGACGAGTTCTTGCTAAATAGCAAAATCAGTCAAAATGATAAATAAATGCCTTTAAATACTATTATTTTCTTAGAGAATGACTAAATAATGATTAAATGTGCCAAAATAGGTCTTGAACATTAAAAAAAAGTTGCAGTTATTTAGAAATACATATGTGATTTTCCACTGCCATCTCCATATGAAAAGTAAACATTAAGCAGCAAGCAAACAGCTCCAGTGCAACAATAATAAAACAACAATGTTCACAAAACACATGTAAATAGCGAATATGAAGAGATCTACCACAACACAACCAACACAAATCTTGGTGAGCTACTGTATAAATTTTGAGATGATTGCTGATTGGCTTAGAGGATGTAAACAACAAAGATGGCAGTGGACTTTATCAATGGTTCTTTTTCACTAATGTTTGTTTGATTTTTTTCTTGAATGGTATACTTACTATTATATAGTATTTATTAAATGAATATTTTTTTCATGTCCATTAAACAAAAATCCATTGGTGAAGCTTCATTAAAAGAAGTATAATAGTGTGTGTATATATATGGTACACACACACACACACACACACACACACACACACCATAGGTTGCAGTAATTTCTGAACATCTTGGGGAATGGGGGTCACAACTCACAAGCCAAGTCATAAAATTCTGGCAGGTATAAAGTATATATTTATATATAGGGACATATACAGGGTGTTTCAGGAGGAAAAGTCAATACTTCGGGAAGTGATAGTATTGGTCATCGTGAGAAAAAAGTTCATATGAACATGCGTGTAATTCTGAATGGTTACAAAGATAGAGCTGTTTGAATCTGATGCGCACACAGCTCTTCCTCCCACTTCCCTCCCCTATAACCTTGAACCATGTAAGCTGTAATGTAAGCATGTAACATAAGCCAATCGACAGGACTGTTGTGAGTGACATTGTTTGGTGTTTGAAGCAGTGTTAAGAATGCCACACACCTTCACACATGCCAAATATGCAGATATGGTGTATGTTTACAGTTTTTGTGATGGAAGTGCAACAGCTGCTGTTGCAGAATACCATCGATGGTTTCCAAACCACAGAATTCCGGATCAAAGTGTGTTTATCAGGGTTTTCAACACATTGCGTGAGATTGGTACACTTCCCAGCGCTCATGTTTCATCTGAACGTGAAGGTCAACAAGACATGGATGAAGTGGAAAACATTCTTCAGTTGGTAGAGTGTAGTCCTACTACTAGATCACGAAGAATTTCTACACATCTCGGTGTACCACACACAAGAGTATGGCGAACATTACGTGAGGAAGGCTTGCATCCATATCATGTACAGCGTGTACAACACCTTAAACCAGGAGATGCTGCCATGTGACTGGAATTTTGTCATTGGGTAAATGCTAATCGCCAATTGCTTTGATTAATACTGTTCACCGATGAAGCTACTTTCACCTGTGATGGTATCAACAACACTCATAACTCTCATCGGTGGTCAGACAAAAATCCAAATGCCACTGTGGAAACAAATTTTCAACATCGCTTCTCTGCCAATGTGTGGTGCGGTATCACCAATGATCAGCTGATTGGCCCTGTTACTTTAGAGAATCATCTTGCAGGACAAAGTTACCTAGAATTTCTGCAAAATGAATTGCCAGGACTATTGGAGGATGTTCCATTGGCTACATGCGCTGGTATGTACTTTCAGCATGATGGAGCTCCTCCACATTCTACTCATCTGGTGATGCAATACCTAAATCAAACTTTCCCTGGTCAATGGATCAGCCATGGTGGTCCCATTCAATGGCCACCAAGGTCTCCAGACCTCTCTCCATTAGATTATTGTTTGTGGGTGTGGATGAAAAGTCAAGTTTACAAAAGAAAGGTGGATACACGAACAAATTGCTCATGTGCATTTTGGATGCTGCTGCCGTATAAAGGAACATCAAGATCAACTCAGACGAACAACATGCGACCTTCGCACACAAGTTGCAAAGTGCATTGAGGTTGACAGTGGGATTTTCGAAAATGTATTGTAAACTGTAACAAATTTGTCATTTCTGTATCTGATACCATTCAAAACGCCAATGTTTAAACATTAAATGTTAGAAACAGTAATTGGTTTCTCTTTTTTGATTACCATTAACAATGCCTTTGTATTTGTAGATTCAAACAGCTCTATCTCCATAACCATTCAGAATTAGACACATGTTCATATGAACTTTTTATCTCACAATGACCAATACTATCACCTCCCGAAGTATTGACTTTTCCTCCTTAAACACCCTGTGTATACAGTATATATATATATATATATATATATATATATATATATATATATATATATATATATACAGGGTGTCCCAGGAGGAAATGTCAAGAATGCACCATTTGACTCTTTGGGTATTTCTAAGTAGAAAGTATTATATCGATATGGGTCTGATTCCCAACCGTTACCGAGATACAGGCCTCTACAGTTGGGTAATTAAAACATAATAAAAAGGCGATCTTAGATACTATTTAATGACACTTGTGGTTTACAAAAAGGACAAACATACAATACACTATTGCACTTATTGCAGAATGGTTTCAAAGTGACCCCCTCCCTCTTCAATGCACGCAGCGAGCCTCCGATCCATCGAGTCTTGCCAATATATATATATATTTTTTTTTGTATTGGGGCGTTTACCGCCATTTCCCGCTATATGGTAGCGGATATCATGGCGAGGCGGAATACGAGAAAGAGAAACGGAGACGGAGAAAAGGCACTAGAAAAGGGAGAACAGCGGACTACAGGTGAGAAGCCACCTAAAGCTCAGATAGGATGCGAGATTGGGAGAGGAAGAGGAAAAGACGGTCAAGCGAGAAGAGAGGGCTCTCAGCGAGCATAAGGCGTAAACGTTCGGGGAGGGGGAAATCAGAAAGGAACGGAAGCGCGACGACGTACTGACGACAGGGTGGGGCATTCCACAAGGATGTGAGAGACGGTGAGGGGCGACTGGCAGGAGGCGCAACGAGGAGCCTCCTGCCGGAACATAAGATAGCCGTGCGTGAGGCGCGTATGGCCGATGCGAAGCCGCGCAAGGACGACCTCTTTGTGTCTGGAGCGGTGGAAAGAGGACCCAATATGACAGACGGGGGCGGATGGACCAGAGTTTATTTCCGGTGGCATCGTCCCAGGACTGTTGCCACATGCGTCGTAAAAGGAACGAAAGACCTGCACATAGTCTGAGAAGGGGAGCGGGCGGGGAGGGGAGGCAGCGAGGCGGCGGACCGGGCTAGCGGTCCGCCGCCTCATTACCGGAAACACCAACATGGGCGGGAACCCAGCAGAAGGTGACCCGGATCCGGTGAACGGTGTGCAGGACATGGTACTCCTGTTGAATAAGGCGTACGAGGGGGTCCGGGGAATCATAGCGCTCGAGCGCCTGAAGGGCGCTCAGCGAGTCCGAAAAAATGGTACAGGAGGACCGCGAACAACCCGATACCAGACGGAGGGCTTCCAGAAGGGCAAAGAGCTCCGCGGAAAAGATGGAGGCCTGAACCGGCAGGGGGATACCCCGGGAGGTAGGTGACAATGACGGAGAGAAGACGGCGGCCGCGACACCTGCAGGGGAGCGCGAGCCGTCGGTGTAGACGGGAACGTCGTCCGAATGGACGGGAAGATGGGCCAGAAAAGAAGACCGGAGGACGGCAGGAAGAGACTCCTTACGCAGGCCACGGAGCGCCTGGCAACGGCAGATAGGGGTGGTCCGCCAGGGGGGCGACAGATCGAAGGAGAACGGCAGAATAGAGGGTGGGGGGATCCCCAGGGACGAGAAAATCTCGGCCAGAGAGGCAGCGAAATGCCACGTGTCAGGCCGGGGTAGCGCCTGGGAGATCGCGGAGAAGAGTAGGGACTCGGGAGGCGGCAGATGCGAAGGTAACACTTCGCCATGAGAAGGCCCCGGCGAAGGGGCAGGGGGGGGTGTCCACAGTCCACCTGAAGACTAGCGACAGGGGACGAGCGGAAGGCACCCGACGCCAGGCGAAGGCCACGGTGGAGAAGAGGATCCAGCATACGGAGTGCCGGAGAGGAGGCGGACTGTAGACCACACAGCCGTAGTCGACACGGGATTGCACCAGGGAGGTGTACAGGCGCAGCAGAGTACGCCTGTCCGCCCCCCAGGTCGTGTGGGACAGATGACCCAAAAGGGAGAGGGTGCGGCGAGATGTTTGCCGCAACCGCCTAAGGTGTGGAACCCAACCGAAAAATCCGTCGAGGGTCATACCCAGGAATCTAACGGATGGGACGAGGGGAAGAGGAGTGCCGGCAAGGGTAAGGCGAAGGTATGCGACAGACGGAGGCGCCGAGGACGGAAAAGCATACTGGAAGACTTAGAGGGTGAGAAAGCATAGCCAACCGAGGACGCCCAGCGAACCACCGCGTTGATGGCTAGCTGGAGCCGACGTTCAGCCAAAGACGGGAGGCGGCCAGAGCAATAGATAGCCAGGTCATCGGCATAGAGGGAGCTACGAACGGATGTAGGCAGGACCGTAGCGACTGTGTTCATCACGAGTGAGAAACACAAGACGCTAAGGACACTACCCTGAGGGACACCCTCCTCCAACGGAAAGCGGTCAGAGAGGGCAGAACCGATGCGGACGCGGAAAGAACGGGCGGACAAGAAGTTATAAATAAAGGAAGGGAGAAAGCCTACGAAACCCAGGGAGCGTAAGCAGTCGAAGACCGCGCTCCGCCGGGTAGTATCGTAGGCCTTCTGGAGGTCGAAAAAGACGGCGAGTACAAATTGACGCCGGGAGAAAGCCTCCTGCACGTCATGGCTAAGGAGAAGGAGGGGGTCGGTGGTAGACCGGAAGCGCCGGAAACCAGCCTGGGTAGCAGGGTACTGGTCACTCGCCTCCAAGGTAAAGGACAGCCGCGAGGCGACCATCGCCTCCATCACCTTGCAGGCACAGCATGTTAGGGAAATGGGGCGATAGTTCGACGGGAGTGAGGGGTCTTTATCGGGCTTCGGGATGGGGACGACGATGGACTCACGCCATCGGTCCGGAAATGAACCCTCCAACCAAATCCGGTTATAGAGGTCCAGTAGAAAGCTGAGAGCAGAGGGGTGGAGATGCCGTAAAAGTCATAGGGGATATTATCGGGGCCGGGGGCGGAGGGCCTCCCGAAGCTCTGTCATGTGGAAGAGGTGATTATAGGGGTCATCCTATGAGGTGGAAATTCCGGTGGGTCGCGGCGGGAGTGGGGGGAATCGGAACTGGAGATGGCTGCAAAGTGCGCCGCGAGTGCGTTCGCGACGGCCTCCGGATCGGACACGAACTCGTCGTCCCCGACCCGAAGCACCGGGGGTCGAGGGGGGACACGGGTCCCCTCAAAGCTACGCACCTTGCGCCAAACAGTCAAGGGGGCAGTCGAGGAGGAGATCCCGGACACGTAACTCCGCCAGGAGGTACGCCGGGCCAGTTTCAGGACCCGACGGGCCACTGCCTTCAGGCGCTGAAATTCTATCTTGTGCTCCAGCTGGCGGGTCCGGTAGAAGCGGCGGCCGGCACGGCGCCGCTCCTGAACGGCATGGGAGCACTCTGGGGTCCACCATGGGACGCTTCGCGGCTGGGGGAGCCAGAGGTACGGGGGATGCAACTGGCGGCAGCCGAGAGGATCTTACTCTCGAGGAAGGCGAGGGCCTCATTGACGGAGGGAAAGGCAGGAATTGATGGCGAGATCGCCGTGCCCCTCGCGTATGAGGCCCAGTCTGCTCGGGCGAACAGCCAGCGCGGGCGGACAGAGGTGGGGGGGAGGAGACGGGTCGGGGTAAGACACACTGGGAAATGGTCACTGCCGGAAGAATCCGGCAGGACCTCCCAGGTGAACTCCGTCACGATTTCGAGGGAAACCAGGGAAAGGTCGATACAGGTGAAACTGTCATGGGCCGAGTGAAGGCAGGTTGGGGAGCCATCGTTCAGAAAGGTGAACTCGAGCTCGTCCATAAGGGAGAGAAGGGTCCCGGAGAGAAAGGTGGAGCAAACGTCCCCCCAGGCCGGGTCCCGACTGTTGAAGTCCCCGAGAATCAGAAAAGGGCGGGGAAGCTGGAGAATTAGGTCACGGAGAGAATCGGGTGGAGGGCGTACGTTAGGGGAGAGGTAAAGAGAGCAGACCGTGAGCTGGCGCCCCAAGAAAAGGCGCACGGCCACAGCTTGCAGGACTGTACGGAGCGGGAGGGGGCGGAAAGGGACGGAGCGGTGCACGAAGACCGCGGCGCCCCCCCTCCCCGCCCCATCGAGAGGCGGGGAAGGGAGCCCGCAGTAACCGGACACTCGAGGGAGGGAACGGGATCCCAGAATCGTCTCCTGAAGGCAGAAACACGCCGGACACCTGGAGGCCAGGAGAGAGGAGAGACTCTCGAGGCCTACCAGGAGCCCGCGGATGTTCCACTGCAGGAGCGAGGTATAGGGAGGGGTAGGAAGGTCAGCGTAAAGGATGTTTTGGGGGTGGGGGGGCCGATCGGGCGGCCCGAGATTAAAGAGGGAATCGGAAAGCCCCGGAGTTCAGTGAGGGACGCCGAACGAGGGCGAAGGCGAGGGTCCCCCGACGAGGGGGCGATGTGGAACCAGACGCCGGCAAGTCCTCCAGAGAGGAGTCTCCCGGACGTCCGGGGGAGAGCGATGCAGAGAAGGGGATGTGAGAGGTATCCAGAATGCCCCTCCCTTCACCGGAGGTGCGGGGGAGGCAGGACTACGAGGGGGAGTGGAAAATAATACCTCACCCAGAGGCATTGGCAGGTCGAGGAGAGAGATGGGGCGGGTCAAACGCGGGGGCGTGCAGCCATATATATATATATATATATATATATATATATATATATATTATATACAGGGTGTCCGAGAATTATCTGTACAAGTTTTGTCCGTTATTAAAAGTCAACCATGAAGTGTAGAAATTCCAGTGTTGTCCCATTTTACAGAGAATTTTTAAGTTTTTTCTGATACCAAGTTTTGACAAGTTTTTTAGAAATTCCAGTGTGTCCGAAAATTATCTGTACAATTTCATCTTTTAATAAAATTCTTGATAACACACGTAAAATTCTTAAACAAGATTATTTAGAATCTGTATTTTCAAAAGTTTCTTTTATTAAAGTAACGTTGTTACAAACATTCGATATGTGCACCATCAGTGATTCGCAAAACATCCAATCGATAATCCAAATGTTGCCATGTATGCTGCAGCATATCCACATCAATTCGCTCAGTAGCAGCTGTGATTCTTACTTTTAAATCATCAATGTCTGTCACCCACGTACAAAAAAGAAAAAACTTAATGAGTTTCTCTGTAAAATGGGACAACACTGGAATTTCTACACTTCATGGTTGACTTTTAATAACAGCCAAAAATTGCACAGATAATTCTCGGACACCCGGTATATATATGTTAATGTATGGCCACATATGGAGTGTCCTCCTTTTTGGAAATTTGGAAATGGCCACCCTACACCCAGCACCTTTTCACATTTCTGGGTTCAGGATAGTCAAGAGACTGGGCAAAGATGTAATCTCTCTGGTATCTAGGAATGCCTCTCTTGTCAGTGGTTTATTGCCAGGAGATTATTCAGGTCCGACTCACACGTTAACTGTAAAGGACTTCCCCCAGTTCAGGTGTCTAAATCTGACTCTCCAATGAGTAGGAGAACCAACCACTCAGTCCACAAAAGGGCTGGAATTCAAAGGTAGACCTAATAGAAGTAACTACTCTGTTTTTCTCTTTATTATATTTGAAATAAACAATTATTCAGCATGACAGTATAAACATAACAAAAAGATGGCAATGAATCACAATTAATAAAACCTCTGGAAAACCAATAACACTTAGTGAGATTTGGCAGAAAGGATAGAAAGCAAGTGGGGGACGACAAGTATCAGAAAAGACTTGCACAGAATGTTAACCCCTGTCCCAGCCTAGCTACCATCCAAACTTGACCCCCCCACCCTTATGACCTGAGTTTCAATTTCTTTATACACTGGCTAGTTAGTAGGGTTAGGGTCACCAGCCTGATTCCAGGGCAGATCCCAGTGGCCAACAGTGGTTGACACAACCTCAATGGACTGCGTAGCTCCCACTGGATTGGATCCACAATCCAAGCCTGATGAAGCTGGACCATGTGAGTTGAATCCCAACTGGTTGCCTAGACAACACAAGATTATTAGTTACATGCACCAGTCACCATTAATCACAATAATAACATAACATAACAGGCGATTAATCAATAAACATTAACTGGAATCATGACTTCATAATTGATCACTGGAAAACAATTTACTCATGAAATCAAAGCACACAAAAAATAAATAACCAATATAAATATAATAACTACAAACATTGACAATTATGGCAAACCTATCTCACATGAGTTAATCAACCTATAACACTGGTATGCATCAATTTTGCTGTCAAGGATTTTGTAAGTGATTCTTATAGAGTATTTTCTGCTGATTTCGAATCTGCAATCCATTTTTCTCAATCAGCTCAGGTTATCTGGCTATGGCCTCATAAGTAAAATATAATTTTTCTTGATTTTGTCAAAGCAGAATTGGAACAGTAACATCTATCATCACTTGTTTAATATTTTTTTTACTTTTCAGGCATATAGATAAAATATTTCATAATGAATAGAGCGTGTAAAAATGATCCCAATAGATTCTGCTACATATGTGGGACGGTTACCATGCCAAATAACCAGTCCCAAATCACTAAATTTGTGAAGACAATGTATAGAGCATACTTTGGAATTAAGCTAGGGGACCAGGACAAAAATTTCGCCCCTCATATGTGCTGCAAGACGTGCATTGAAAATTTGAGAAGATGGAGCAAAGGCAGAGTGAAATCTTTGCCTTTTGGAATTCCCATGATTTGGAGAGGAAAGGAAAGGATCACGTGACAGATTGCTATTTCTGCATGACAAACTTCCAAGGTGGGCTTATAAATTTATTTTTCTTAAATATTTTGAAATCCTCGTATGAAACTTGACATAATATTCACCATAATGTAATATTCACCATATATAGCATAATATTCACCATAATGGTAATCATACATTTACATATACATATTGTTATAGAAAATACATTTACACATACATATTGTTATACAAGTTACATTTACAATGATTGTATATTTTCTTTCTTTTTCATTCATATTGTCCCCAAAGGGACAATATGAAGAAAAAAAGAAAATATACAGACTCCATCGACCTATTTCATATCTTACAGACCGCAGCCTTCCCTCACGAGCCGCCACTGTCTGAATGCTTCTTCTATTTCATATGCAAGTTTTATATCCATGTTTCTGTATTTCTATTTTCAGGAGTTAACAAGAAGAATAAACACATTGTTGTATACCCTGACATTCCTTCTGCTATGAGACCTGTACCCCATGGTCCTAGAATTCCAATACCCGACCCACCTCAAACCCTGGACTTCGATGATTCTGATGATGAATCAATGACCAATGCCAATGACCAGTCCCAGTCGTATATACCTCAAAATTAGGTATACGTATACGTGTGGGCCCCTTGCTTTTTCTTATATATATTAACGATTTAGATGTCGGCCTAGTCAGTACAGTTTCAAAGTTTGCGGATGACACGAAGCTGGGTGGTAGGGCGATTAATGACAAAGAAAGAGGTAAAATTCAGCAAGATCTGAATAAAATCGTTGATTGGTCAGTCACATGGCAAATGAGATTTAACGTGGATAAGTGCAAAATTTTGCATATAGGTTCGCGTAACGGTAATTTTGCACATAGTATGCCAGGGAAAGATTTAACAAGCATAGAGCAGGAAAAAGATTTAGGAGTTATAGTCACTAGTGATTTAAAAGTAGCGAAACAAAGTACAGCAGCGGTCAATAAGGCGAACAAAGTGTTAGGTTTTATAGCTCAAAATTTTGAGTACAAATCGCGCGATATTATAGTTCCACTTTATAAATCATTAGTTAGACCCCATTTGGAGTACGCGGTCCAATTTTGGAATCCGCATATGCGCAAAGATATAGACAAAATCGAAAGAGTTCAAAGACAAGCAACTAAGATGATTCCGTCGCTTAGGTCAAAGTCGTACGAGGATAGGCTTAAGGAGTTAAAATTGACAACACTCGAGACTAGGAGGCCAAGGGGTGATCTAATCCAGGTTTTCAAAATTATGAATGGGTTCGATAATGTAGATAGAGATAGCTTTTTCGAAATATCTCAATATAATAGGACTAGAAATAACGGGTGTAAGTTGACAAGTAGAAGGTTCGAGACAGCAGTTGCCAAAAACTTTTTTATGCATAGAATAGTAAATAGCTGGAATAGTTTGCCAGTAGAAGTAATTAGTAGCCTGTCTATAAACATATTTAAAAATCGATTAGACGCATATGTTGATAGATTGGGTATAGTTTAAGGTAGTAAAATTAAGGCTTTGTGGGGATAGATCCCACAGCTCAACACAAGTGTTGTGGGATATAGGGAGGCAGCGTCTTGGGTTAGGGGATACTCTCTGTCCTTACACACCCCATTTAAAGAGATTCCTCTGCTGAGCGGTGCCCCCCATAGTACTGTGAGGTATTGAAAAACTCATGATCTTCACTTGCCCCACAAACACCTTTAAATGGGAGACCCAAGATGGGTGCACACACATTTCTACATTACTGTACAGTCTTTACAGCCACACCTACACTTTTCCTCTTGAGTGTATATATTGTAATGTATATGGTTGTAAATTTTGACTTGGTCCACAATCGATATGGACTGTGACTTATTTTTCGTGACAAGGTACTAGTATTGATGGATACCATAATGAAATTGACTGGATTCTCTGGATCTGATATATTTGCATGTCAGTTATAAATAGATATAGAGTGTAACATATTTGTGGATAGTAGTCTATTATGACGTGATCCTCTGGATCCAGAGATTCTATCTTTAGTTTTAAATCTATAATTAATTAGTTTTGCTAAATTGGTCATTGCCAATGTACACATTGTACAGGAAGTTGTTACATAAATTTCTTACGTTCTTGTGGTTCAGAACCCACGTAAAATTGTAGGTCCCCTCCGCCACCACAGAGGACATACACAATTACGAACACAGTTAGGTAGACCAGCCATGAGTGGATCCTAGGGTCTTTGTTGGTCTGAAACATTATAACATTATAACAAAATACCGCTTCAAATGAGCTGAGGCCTCTCAACCAGGCCAAACTTAATGATCTTACCAGGGATTTAGGACTTTCCAAATTAGCTGCCGAGATCTTGGGCTCATGACTTCGAGAGGGCAACTTGCTGGCTCCGGGAACAACATTCTCCTGGTATAGGAAACGAGAGGAAGAATTCTGCAAGTTTTTTGCAGTGCACTGCTGCAATGTTGAGGGGCTAATCGAATCCTTGGGCCTGCCATATAACGCATCAGAATGGAGGCTATTTATAGACTCGTCTAAACGAAGTTTGAAAGTAGTACTTCTCAACATTGGGAATAGGGTTGCATCAGTCCCTGTAGCACATTCCGTACAACTTACTGAGAGCTACGATAACATGAAAATTTTACTGGATGCTCTCGTATACGACCAACATAACTGGAGGATCTGTGGAGATTTGAAGGTAATACTAATATCATAAGTAAACTATTGCTATTGACTATGTTGTTTTTCCAAAGGTTATTTGAGTGTATAAGAACACTTAACTTCCCCACAGAAGTGATACAGTCCAATGCATAGATTTTTTTTATCTGATAGAACAAATTCTCTAAGTTCTTTAAATATTTCATTTTTTTCAGATTGTGGCATTTGTATGGGAATGCAAGGGGGATACACGAAATACCCATGTTTCCTCTGCAAATGGGATAGCCAAGCGGATGAGAAGCACTATGCACAGCGTGAATGGGCATCCAGAGAGAATTTTGAACCTGGGTCACATAATGTCGTTTCAGTGCTCCTTGTACCACCAACAAAAATTTTGCTCCCACCACTTCATATTAAGCTGGGCTTGATGAAAAATTTCATCAAATCAATGAATAAGGAGGGTTCAGCATTCCGATATCTCGAGAGTAAATTTCCTCATATATCTGATGCTAAACTAAATGCTGGGGTTTTTGATGGTCCTCAAATTCGAACTTTGATCAAGGTTACTCAGTTCGAAAACGCAATGACTCCAACTGAGAAGAATGCCTGGCAGGCATTCAAATCAGTTGTCACTGATTTTCTTGGCAAGCGTAGAAGTCCAGAATACGAGTCCATTGTCAAAAACTTGATGGAAGCTTTCAAAGCTCATGGGTCGCGCATATCCATAAAAATGCACTTTTTGTGGTCCCACTTGGACTATTTTCCTGAAAATTGCGGGGATTATAGTGAGGAACAGGGTGAATGATTTCACCAAGATATCAAAATAATGAAGAGGTACCAGGGAAACTGGGATATCAATATGCTGGCGGACTATTGCTGGTGTTTGAAGCGAGACGTGCCCGAAGAAAAACACAGACGGAAAGCCAAAAAAACTTTTCCTTCCTTCCTCAATAAACTTTTTTCAATATTCATTGTATGAATAAAAGTATTTATTCACACAATATTTTCATTTTTCACGAGTGTTCTTATAATATTACTCGTATCTACAGTGTTTAAGCTAAAAAAATCAATAAATTTGGGGATAAAATTGGACTTATAATAAATGGCCAATAGAGAAAAAACCTGACCTGATTGAGGAAAACCAATGTCATTTTCGAATTCAGCATGGTCGAATTATATAATATGAGTTGAAAAACCCCTCACAGCAGACAAAAAAATTTCATATGCATACCAGTGTAATCAGTGCCAAAAACTTAACTGGAATAATGTGACTAGTGACCTATAATAATGATAATCGGTTCTCCAGCTAGTTACATGACAGGATGGCAAACCTATTTATACTCAGTCACAGTTTCAACAACCTATATATATGTCTACTTTTAATAATAATAATTAATAATGATAATGATGGTGAAATACAAATGACAACGCCACAATAACTAGGAATAAGGATTATGAACAAGTCTTTATTCCTATTGTACACTGGCCAAGGATTACAAGCTAGTGCACTTAACATCATACCTTTAAAGGCTTTCCAAACTTCCTTGGCTTCCAACAGGACATGTCCGTATTAATCTCAGCCTGTCTATTGGGCCTTCTGGTCAGGTTTCATAACCTTTTAATAGGCTTCCAAGATCAAATAGTCTGGATGTTATGCTAGGGGTTTTTTAAAGTTAACAGGCTTACTAACTAGACTCCTGTGGTGAGAGAAAAACTTGAGAAGAACCAGATAGGACTTGAAAATTAGGGTGAGGTTTTTGTGAAAAACTCAACCCCAAAAGGGGGATTTAAAAATCAGGAGGGGGGGGGTGAGAAACTTCATAACCCTGACAATGACAAGCACTGTTGCGACCCTTTTGAACTGCACAAAGAGCCTATTCTGCGAAACTTGAGGCCACTTCCAAAGCTTGTTGTTGAAAATAGTGACCCTAAATATAATTTCAGTGATGAATCAGAAGTTTGTATAAATTGTCTGAAATTAATTAATAAACACGCAAAACCTGAAGAATTATTCAGACTGCCAGAAGAAATAACTAGTAGTTCTGAAAGTACAACTACTTCACCTGACATATCCCCAGAAAAAATTCCAAGAAAATGTACTGAAACGGATAGATATATTCAACGAGAAGATCTTAATGCAACTTTGGAGCAACTTCATGTTGCCCCATTGAAATTACGTAAGTAACTAGCTATTAATGTGTGTACAGATAATGCATTTTTATACTGTCAGTTGAAATTTAATTCAGATACAGAACTTTGTCTTATACCTAATACATATATATGAAATTATCTAAAAAATATACTTCAGTTCAGAAATTCAGATTGTTGCCACTAGATATGTCATACTTATATTTATTAATTAATTGTATTTCAAATATTTTTCAGATGCCCTGAGCAGTGGAAGCAGATCAAAGGCAACTTCACAAAAATACAAAAAAGCTTCAACCTCCCTCAAGAGGAAGTTGGAAACTGTATTTGCCACTGACGTTCAAGATGTTGGTGAGCCACTGAGTAAATAGCATTTCAAAGAAGCAGATTTGGAGAGTTAAGAAACTAAAAATAATTAAGGAGATGACTTTGAACTATTAATGTATGTATGTATGTATGTAAATACCTGTATATAGGCACAGTATTATAGGTTGTCACGTTTGGATATATATGTAGACATTAGCTATATTTCCTAAAATGTGACATCATCCCATATACTAAAGGTATCCGGAAAAAAGCCCCCAGAGGAAAAAATCCCCCCTGGAAAAAATCCCCCGGCGGGAAAAAAAAACCAGAGTAAAGCATCCCCCAAGGAAAAAATCCCCCATCTAAATCCCTCATCCCCTATCTCAATTTTTATTTCAGTTAAACTTTGCCCCCCCAATCTCAATTTTTATTTCAGTTAAACTTTGCCCCCCCATCTAAATCCCCCCCCCCTATCTCAATTTTTATTTCAGTTAAACATTGCCCCTAAATGACGCAGTCAGAATCTTCTAGAAATACAAAATTAATTATAAATTATATATTAAAATCAATATAAATTTGCTTAAAGTTGGTTAAGTTTTTATTATGAAATATTTAAATGAAATATAAAATATTTCGCTCACAGAAAATAGTTAATTAATAGTTTTAGTAATTAATAAGTAAGTTTGTTTGTTGGTTACAAGACAAGTAAATTTCTACGTAGGTTACATTTCTTCTACTATCTAAATTTTTATTTCAGTTAAACTTTGCCCATCATGGAGTTTGTAAAGTCAAATAAAGGGGGATTTAAATTGTGTTTTGAAGGCTACGTCTATGTTAAGCAAAAGGACTTAGCAAATCATGTTGTAGCTTATGTGTGTGTACAGCGTCGTGCCAATGCGCAATGCAAAGCTAGGCTTAAAGTGAAAGATAATGAAATTGTTGGAAGAGTGAATACAGTCAACCCTCGTTATAACGGACTAATAGGGGGGAAAAGGTGTCCGTATAGCCGATTGTCCGATATAACGACGGTACTGGTAACCTACGGTATACGTATATGATACGGTTAATGGAGATACTATATACAGTACTGTGCACTGTCTGCTTGAACACGATACATGATAAATGATACAGAAAATAATGAAATATAAAAATATAAAAGTTAGCTTGTCCTTGGCCTTACGAATGTCGGAAACAGTTTGCTTTTTCACGCCATACTCCGCGCATACCTTGGCCACTGAAGCACCCACCTCTAACTTCTTGATTAATTCCAGCTTCTGGGTCACCGACAGGGTCACACGCTTCTTCTTTTCCTGGTTAACGTCGCCAGTGGTGTGTCCGGTTTATCCGATATCCGCTCTAACGGGGTCCGTTATAGCGAGGGTTGACTGTATTCATACGCATGCGCCTGATCCAAGTAATATGCAAACTCTCAGTGCTTTGCAAAACATGAAAGCAAAAGCAAAAGCAAAAGATACGCATGACACCCCTCAGCAGCGGAGGAGGTGGTGGTGGACAGTTTTCTCCGGGTGAGAAATTGATTTCGGCCGATTTGGCCGTCCTGAGGACGCTCGAGACGAGGCGAGACGGAGAGAAACGAGGGATATAGAAATTCCTCCGCCGCCTCTGCTGGAGCAGCCTCACCAGCATGAGCAGCAGCAGCAGCAGCAGCCGCCGCTACCCGCCCTTAGCGATGCGATGCCTGCATAATTTCACAAGAAATTGAAGGGATTGATGAAGGGGCAGCAGCAAATCTGCCAACAATAAGGTATTTAAAAAGAAATCTGAGGCAGTGTAGGCAAAGGAGCCAAAATTCAATTCCACTACGCTAAAAATACTAGGATCTCTCTATCCCGATGAATTCAAGGTTACGAAAAGTAATGAAAACTTTCTTGTATGACTCTGGTACTGAAGGTCCCAGAATTTATGTTTCAGCACTTGGAAGAATTTGTCCTATCTTGAGTCTCATAAGAATTGGTTTATGGATGGAACTTTCAGCGTAACACCCTCTTTGTTTGCGCAAGTATACACCATACATGCTTTAGTTAATGGAACTATGACGCCTTGTATATATTCTCTTTTACCTAACAAACTGAAGCCACCTATAACTAATGCTTAAGGAAATTAAAAGTTTGAATGGAAATTTAAACCCAGATAACATTATGGTCAATTTGAGAGAAGCTATGCACAAAAGTATAAAATCGGTCTTCTCAGAAACCGAAGTTAAAGGATGCTTTTTTCATCTAAGCAAAACATCTACAAGAAAATTCAGGAGTCTGGCCTTTTCACAATCATACGCAAACAATCCTGATTTTGCTCTAAGAATGCGTATGATCTCAGCCTTAGCTTTTTGCCCCTCAGACAAAGTAATTGACGCATTTGAAACACTAGCTGAGGATTTTCCGAAGAGCAACATGTATCCTAAATATTTCGAAGACACATACATTGGGAGACCAAATAGGAGGAATAGGAGACCTCCAATATTTGACATCCAAACATGGAACATGCATACGAGAGTTCAACGAGCTCCCCCAAAACTAACAATGCTACGAAGGTTGGCATAGAAGTTTTCGGTCAAATATTAGATGTGCCCATCCAAATATTTGGGTATTCCTAAGAAGCATACAAAAGGAGCAGGCACTACAAGAAGTTAGCATGCTACAGGCTTGCGCTGGTCATCCTCCAAAACCCCAGAAGAAGTATAAAGATGCAGCGTCTCGAATTAGAAATATTATTAGCTCCTACGAAGATCGTTCCATTTTGGACTTTTTACGGGGCATAGCGTACAACCTTAGCTTTTAATATTGGCTCTTAAATGATTTTTAAATTATTTATATCTTACCTTAGTTTTAATATTGTTCTTTAAATAAAGCAAATTTTTAAAGTGACATTAAATCTTTTTAATTTTGATTGCCTTTCTATCCTTTCTATCTTTATAAAATTTGGTCCAGGGGATTTTTTCCTCAGGGGGGGGGGATGCTTTACTCAGGTTTTTTTTCTTCCGGGGGATTTTTTCCTAGATCCTATACTAAATATACTGGTATATGTTCAAATTCATGAAGTACAGTACTTCCTTAATTCTTGAATAATATAAATCATGTACTTACATCCTTAATATTGTACAGTAATTTGGGGTTATGTTTTTTTTATAGGTACGAAAACCTCATGAGTGATCTTGTACAAGACTTCAAATCCACATCATCGTACAAAAGGAGGCTTCAGATACTTAACACACTCACCATTTCCTATTTCTAGGACAATGGATTTGTTTGGTGCAACCAGATACATGGTTGACAAAGCCAGACACTTGAAACATACATTTGGTATTATGCCACAGATTTCTATCTACAGTAAAGGAAGAAAACTAACAAGATATAATCTCTGAAATAAAGGAATTCTATGAAGATGATGGAGTCAGTCATTTGTGTGCAGGGAAATCTGATTGTGTTAACATAAGAAATAAAGATGGTGAAAAAGAGTACAAGCAAAAACGTCTATTACTAGGAAATTTAAAAGAATTATATTCAAAATATAAAGAAAACAATGATGATAGCATAGGGTTTTCTACCTTTGCCAATCTGAGGCCTAAATAGTGTGTAATTGCTGGAGGCAAAGGAACCCACTCAGTTTGTGTTTGCACCCACTACCAGAATCCTAAACTCATGGTATCAGCAATTGCAGAGAAAAACTTAACCTATTACACACTTATGGAAAAAAGTGTTTGTGATATAAATTCTTCTACATGCATGTTACATGGATGTCAAGAATGTCCTGGTAGCATAGGCATATTTAATTTCTTAAATACTATACCTTCCTTGACAAACAGAGATTCTGTCGAATATGTTCAGTGGACTAATACAGATAGATCAATATTGGAAACTCATATAGCTTCTCCACATGAATTTATTGAACACCTTTCAGAAAACATTTTCTCTCTTACTAGGCACCACTACATTGCAAAAAGCCAGTCAGTATTTGAAGACTATGAAACAATCTTCACTGTGATGAAATACTTGTGCTAGGGGATTTTGCAGAAAACTATTCATTCCTCACTCAAGATGAACCACAAAGTTTTCACTGGACAAATGACCAAGTGACCCTCCATCCATTTGTGGTGTATCACATGAAGGATGAGGAATTAATTCATACTAGTTACTGTATTATTAGCGATTGTCTTGAGCACTCAACATCAGCAGTTCACACTTTTCAGCAATATTTAATGAAGGATATTAAACAGAAATTCCCCAAAGTACAAAAAGTAATTTATTTCTCTGATGGGTGTGGAGGCCAATACAAAAACAAATATAATTTCAGCAATCTAGGCTATAATGAACAGGATTTTGGTGTGAAGGCTGAGTGGAATTTCTTTGCCACAAGTCATGGGAAAAATGCTTGTGATGGTATTGGAGGAACTATTAAAAGAGTTGTAGCAAAGGTTAGTTTGCAACTTACTGATACTGGTCATATTCTAACACCAAGAGCTTTCTATGATTTTTGCACTGAACACTTTAATTCAATTATTTGTTTGTATGTTACAAAGGAGGAGGTTCATGCAGATAAATTCAATCTTTCTAGTAGGTTTAATGAAGCTTTACCTGTTAAAGGTACACAGGGTTTCCACAGGTTTGTACCAGAGTCAGAAAACCTAATACAAGCTTATCAGACATCTGATTCTGATAATTGTAAATTGTTTAGAATAAGTACTGGGGCTGAACCAGATAAAGACAGTCAACTAGTTGAAAAAGATGAGTATCAAATTGGCCAGTATGTTGCCTGTAAATATGATGATAAAGTTTGGTTTGGAATTATTTTAGACACTTCAGAAGAATATGGTGATTATAAAATCAGTTTCCTCACCTCATCAGGATCTACCACTCAGTATTATTTTCCGATGAAAGAGGATGTTTGCTGGATAAAACAAAGTGATATGATTTATATCATGATGACACCAAATATCAAGCCTGGTGTTAAGATTATTTACTCTTTCAATCCAAAGCAAGTTCAAGAACTTAGTGGGAGTTTGGAACCAAAACTTGGATAAAAAATCTGTTGAAAATTAACTATATATAATTATATAAGCTTGGGTAGGTATAGATTATTAGCATTAAGAATTATTGCAATGTATTAATTACCTAACAGCTTACATGAATTTGTAAAAATTAGTCTTTTAAGTAAAAGTAGACATTTTGAAATCTGTAAATACCTATTTTATATGCAAATACACATACGGTATATTTCTTTTCATATATTGATAGAATAAGGTTGAAACTCATTTTTTGTGTATATAGGAAAATTTTAAAAAATCTGTAATTTAGGGGGGCAGGACCCCTTCAAATGGAATAAAGTTTCGTAACTTTTTTCTGTTAATTTTAGCTATTTTTCTACTCATGCTAATTTGTTGTGTGTGCAATTACCTTCCATAAACACTTTAAATCACTGTTCTATGTCAATTAGGGACTGAGTTATGGTGGTTTGAATATTTACAGTTTTCATCCCCCCCAAAAGGGGGGAGCATAACTTTTGAACCATAACTCCAATTGAGCTGATATCTGAAATTTGGTACTTACTAGCATAGACTATTCTATAAATCAAATTTAAGCAAAATCTATGAGGGTGTGGTTTTGACCACTGCATGATTTGTCATGGAATAACCCTATTGATAACTCTGAACATACTGACAGCAACACTGAATTTCTGAGAGTCATTTAGTTTTAAATATTTAACTCTTTAAGCATTGGGGAAGTGTGACTTTGTTATAATTATTTGAGAGGATTCACATTTTTTACGAATGACTTCTTTTAGAAATGATGTTTTATATATTTCTCCGAGTTACCCATATTGTAATGCAATAAAATAAATGTGGATGGATGAAGGAATAATACAGGGTAAGGAGTGCATTTTGAAGAAGGACTTTTTACATTAACTTCATTCACCTTTGCAAAAGTAATATTTCCAATTTTTATTTAATAGCTTATATTTATATGTTTTACAGTAAATAACAAGGTTAGTGATGGAAATATCATCTGGTTTGAACTTAAAGCAGTTATTTAAGTCTTTTTAAATTTATTTTGGTTATTTTACTAATTGTAATGCCATTATGAAGATAACTAATGAGTCATATAGCAAGTAAGAGCATTTACTATATCAAAGAAAAATAAAAGTCTTTTACAGCATTGTAAAAGTAAACAGAAAACCAAGGTGCTAATAATCTGCGACTCACTACCAATCTGCATCAGACTCACTAAGGTTTCTGTAAATCCAAACTAGTTTCTCAGCTTTATTTTTACCCAACTTATTTCTGAGTTTACTCTCTACAATGCCAAAAGTTTGTAAAACTCTCTCAATTGACCCAGAAATTACTGGGCAAGTATAGCAAGAGCTAAAGAAGGATCTGGCAAGCCTGAGTCCTTGATTTAACTTTTTTTAAATTCTAATATTTTTCACCATTTTGCCACTGACATGCTGTTAGTTAATGAGTCAGTAAACACGAGTGAAGGAATTAAAGACTGACACTTTATCTTTAGCAAATAGAGAGTAGGTAAGTACTCAGAAGTTGGAGTTTAGCCACTCCTCAGCCTCTGTCTCTCGGCATTAATTTAGGTTTTTAACTGAAATCATAAAATGAAAAGAGGGAGGGATTACGTCTATTTTGCAATATTAAAAGCAATTAATTATTTTTAGAGTGAGAGATAAAGTTAATTTTAGCAATGCATTTAAAAATGTTTTACTAAACATTTTAATTTAAAATTCTATTAAAGTGACTCAGACATCATATTTTTTAATTATGTCTATCATAAATTGGAGGAGTAAACTTTTAGCAATTTTGGGGTTATGAAAAAGTTAATGGTAAAACTAAATGATTAATTTATGTTAATTTACTGCTTAATTAATCTATATTAATAAATTTAAGGGTGAACATAGATAATAATCAGTTTTTATACATTTTCAAAATATATGGTAACTATGACTAAAATACAAAAATAAATCACTTTTACTCTGTAGAATTAGCACACATCCATTTATACACATTCTAATTGCCTGTTCATTTCATTTATCAGGTCTAAATTGTGATGGGAAGAGGTAAATGTGGTATCATCTGCATACTGTACACAATTTAATGTGGTTAAAAGGTTAAAAGATGAAAATTGTTGACATGACCTTGTCCTTTGATACAAGGACCTCATTCTTGTGATGATCTGTGTGAGGGGGGGGGGGGAAGTGTAGGGCTTAAGACAAAATTCACTTTACCTTTATAAATTCTTCTCCACAATTGGGTATGAAATCTTCTAAACTCAAAATAAAATTGCTGTTGTACTTAATACGAAGTAAATAAGCAACGAAAAAACGAAAGGTTAAAATATCTTCTCCAATCATCTGAAAATTTTTTTATTTAGTTTCTGTAGTTTAATTTTGTAGTAATCATATTTTCACGCATTACAATTATGAGTAAAAACTTACTTTTAGTAGACAATGTTTCTCACCTGTTTCATTAAGTTTATATCTTTAGGAATAATCCTTAAAAGATAAACCTTATTCCATTCTGAAAGTAACTTCTTAGATCCTCTGTAAAGTTTTCCTTTTAATGAAATATGAAAATAATTCTGGGGTAAAAACCCCAAAACAGTAATGTCAAAGAAATTACTGATTACTATCCCCAGTCTCCAGGAGAAAGGCTGCTTTAAAAGCTTCTGAATTGATGCATAAATATTAAAAGGAACAAATAAATATAAACTGGGATTCAAGTAACCTTCATAAAGAGTGGTTTGAGACGTAAAACTAAATGGGAGAGCATGAAAAAAGTTAACAGCAGAACCAACTGTTCCAAATATTTTCAGATTTTCAGATGGTTTACAGTGTGACATCAAAGTCTGTACAAAGTCAAAATGTTCTGTAGAATCTGGATTGACTTTTGAGCTATAGAAATACTTACTGAAGTGATGAAAGGTAAAATCAGAAACTGTTAAATTTTTAATTTTTGAAGGGAAAAGGGTTTTTAATTCCGTTAATAAATTATCTGGAGGTTCAAAAAGCAGCAGTTTGTTGTCAAAACTATGAAGGAATTTCCTCGTTAGAAGTCCTCCTTGGGGATCAATTTCAATGAAAACATCATTGTCCATTATATCTTTCTTAATATTTGTAATCATCATATCAGCCGCATCATTATTTATTATGAAGGATTTAGGCCTAGGTTTTTTAACTGGTTTAATTTCACTTTCACATAAAGTTGACTTGCTATTCAATAAATGTGTTGAAATTATTTTTTGCGACGAGCTTAACATGCCTTTTGTACGCAGATAAAAAACTGTATACATATTAAACACTTTAAAAGTCAGTCCTGAAATGAGCAAACTATATTTCAATAATATGACATATTAATGTTTAATAAATAGTAAATCAAAAGCACAGACTACTGTATAAAGAAAATGTTCAGACAAACCTATTTAGCTACTTATTAATCCTCTACAAACAGAATTTTTTGTAGGATCATGTTATGAAGTTTAACATTCCATAGCTATCATCCATAGGTGGTTAAATCAGCTAAGTAAAATTTTTGTCACACGCCTTATATAACTATTAGCTATGGACAAAAAGAAAGTGGTATTCAGATATTATTAATAATAATAGGTATCATCACTAAAATTATTCCTGAGAGTAAATTTGGTTTAATTAATTGTAAAGATTGTAATCTACTTTATAAAAGGCATAGCTAGTTAAATTAGTAAACTTTTACATAATTCATATTAGCCAAACTGGCAAGGTCAGAAAAAACCCAACCCACTTTCTTTTGGGAGATTAAACTTTAAAAAAAAAATAAAAAAAAGTCAAAATACCCAGGTAAAATTGTTTTTTGGGCAGTTATTCAGGAAATGAAAATGAGCAAATTTTAAATAGACTATGTATTATAGAGTCAATGAATGGCCTGAAGTACCTTGAACATTGTACCTTGGAATTTAGTTAAAAAACTGAACAGATATGAACACTAGGGATGTACTAATATCGCTTTTTAGCCGATAACAATAATTAAAAACATTATCGGCTGATAACTGATATCCAGCTAGAGTTTATTAGCAGAGCTGGGCACTTGCGTTTTTTTTTGCGGTACTGCGGTACTACCGCACTACCAAACCGGTACTGCATAACGCAGTACCGCAAAGGATCGCTGAAAGTACAGGCTGTACTTTCAGCGATCCTTTGCGGTACTGCATTATGCGGTACCAGTTTGGTAGTGCGGTAGTACCGCAGTACCGCAAAAAAAACTGCAAGTGCCCAGCTCTGTTTATTAGTTTGTCATATTTTTGTAACATATTCATAATTTACTTTCAGTGTTGAAAATTTGGCAACAAAGCAATAATCCTTTTCATCAAAGATGGCAACACTACATTAGATGTCCTAGTTTTTTTTGTTATACAATTGGACTGTGGGCCTATGTTGGGCTTAGTAAATGTGCTTTTTGGGGAACTTAGCTCAGATATATTTGGGAGCACCATCAACAACAGTTGCAAGCGAATGCATGTTCAGTACTGGAGGAAACATTGCCAGTGCTGTTAGAAATCAGCTCTCTCCTGAACATACAGAGCAGCTGCTATTTGTACACGAGAACTTAACCCTTGTGAAAAAATAACGAGTTATGTGAAGTGATAAAACAATAAAATATTGGAAATTTCATCCTTTAAATAGTCTTTTATTCATAATTTGGGAAAAATTGTACTTTTGAAATATCAGCCAATATTTTTAAAAATCTACCAATATCACCGATACCAATACACCGGTACATTCCTAATGAACACACTTCCAAAAAATGCCACAAGAGAATGAGAATCAGAGTTTCAATATCCACCACACATGATCCTAAAGCTGGAATAAAACATGTCAAAGAATTGATGAAATTTACTCTGAACTTTCCTTTTTTCTACCTGAGTTTTTCATTTCTACACAAACTTGACATATTTTGTAAACTTTGTAAACTAAAGTAGTTTACAAAGATTAAAAAGGGACTATATACATATTTTAATTTTAAAAAAAGGGTAGGCACAGGGCCTAATCATTAATCAAATAAAAAATATGGCTAAAAGTTTAGTAAAATATATAAAACAGCTTAAAAAAAAGGGTTTTTTTCACGTTTGTTTTTCTCAAGCAGGCACACGCTAAAAAAAACCAAGCATGAACAATTGGATCAGGTCCATTTCTGGCCACCCTACAAACTGGTAATAATGTAATGTAGTTTTCTAATACCCCAATCCAAATAATAATAATAATAATAATAATAATAATAATAATAATACCAACTTCACTAATGAAAAATTACTGATTAGAAATAACTATGTAGCCTACTTTATACAAATTTTTTAAGTCTCCCTGTATTACAGTACAGTACCGTATATTGTTACTTCAATATTAGCTCTGGAATGTATAATTTACACATTATTATTTCTAACCTGTATAAATATATTACTACTACTATTAGCTTAAAGGGTAAGGCCTAGATTTTAATGAAGTTAATACTAGCACCTAATTCCTAAAGCTTGGTTTATAGTTTAAATTCATGGTTAAATAAATTTGTACAGCACTTTCTCTTTCTATATACAGTATCATTCCCTAAAGTTATAATAAACCTGGAGACATGTTTTAATGTTTACTTTGCAGTTCTTTTGCTTTTTTTATGCAGAAAGAAGGGGCCAAGGGTGAATGTCCACAAAAGCCCCACCCACTATAGAAGAGTCAAAATCAAGGTGCAGGGTTTTTGAGATAGTTAGATGCTCTGCATTTGAAAGATGGGAGGTCATAGACAGGAAGAAAGATGGATTGAGGAAGATTGTTCCAGAGTCCACCAGTTGAGTAAATGAAAGATCATAAATATCAATTAACTCTCGCATTAGATAGCGTTGGACAGAAAGGGAGAGAGAAAGTGCAGAAAGTCTGGTACTGTGTGCTCTCCTTAAAGGAGGAGGCATGCACTTAAAGAGTTCAGAAGAGCAATGTCTATTATAATAGTGATAATAAAGAGAGAGTGAGGCAACATTGCAGCAAAGAGAGAGAGATTGAAAACAATCAGTAAGAGGTGGGAAATTGATAAGAAAAAGCCTTTGATTCCATCCAGTCAAGTACGGCTGTGTGGGTTGAGCCACTCCACATATGAAAAACATATTCCATAGAGGGGCAAACAAGACCCCTGTACAGAGACAGCGACTGAGTGGGGGTGAAGAAACTGTGGAGGTGGTATGGCACACCTAACCTCTTAGAAGCTGTTTTGGAAAGAGTATATGTGATCTTTCCAGGAAAGATGAGAAAAGGAAATGCCAAGAATGTTCAGGGAAGAGGAAGGATTCAGTTGCGTGTTGTTGAAGGCAAGAGGATAGTTGTATGCCCCAATCAGATACAGCAGAAAAATCAAAAGTCAGGTGTCCCATAGCCATCCTACATGAATTATGAAGTGACTGCTGTGAGGGACGCTTTGGGAAGTGGGTGGAGAAGTGAAGAGTGGAATCATCACCATAGGCAGTGGTGGGCACCGTTAACCAAAAAGTTAACTTCGTTAACCGCTAATCCGTTAACCAAAAAGTTAACTTCGTTAACCATTAATCCGTTAAACATGTAACGGAAGTTACCGATAAACCGTTAACGTTAACTTTTATTATAAAAAAAATGAAAAACACAATATATATATAATTTAATTTTCCCTCTTCTTCTCGTTCTCCATGAGATGCATGTTGCCCTTCATGAAAATTAGCATATCAAAGTTTTCATCAGACAGGGATGATCTCTTGGCCCTCAGGATGTCCTTGCCCATAGAGAACAAATGCTCCACTGCAGCACTGGAGGGGATGGCTGTGTTGAACTTGATGAACAAGTCCACCAACACTTGCTCACCCAAGAAGGCAGCATCTGTCAGCAAGTCCTTGGAGTTGGTCTCCAGCCAGGTCTTGACCAAGTTCTGGGCCTTGCCCTTGAGTGACCTGTGGCTTCTGCTACTCTCTTTTGTCTGGATGACAGCACTGAAGAAGTCATCCTCCTCCTCGTTGTTGCTGCCTCCACTGTTGCTGCCCACTTCGTTGGACTGCTGCTTCATGGCCTCCTCGACTGTACCCTCCATGCTTTTCCTCACCCTGGTGACCTTGGTGTTGTCATACTTGTCCAACCAGATGAGGCGAAACCTGGGATGGAAGGCAGCAGCCAGCTGGCATTCGTCATCCTCCAGGAGGGGCCCAAACCTTTTGTCGATGCCTGCGCACCTGCTCAGCACTGAAAATAATAGAAACTTTTAAACATTTATTTATGAATTTTTTGGGTTAACGGACTTGAGTTAAGGGAAGTTAAATGTAACGGAAGTTAATTAGTCCGATAATGATTTTCAAAGTTAACTTAAACGTTAAATCGTTAACGTAAAAGTTAACTTCGTTAATTAACGATTAACGGTTTGTGCCCAGCTTTGACCATAGGAGTGAATCAGAGAGGAAGTGTGAATTAAAAGAGTGGGTGACAGGACAGAACCCTGAGAAACACCACTGTTGATAACTTTAGGAGAAGAACAGTGGCCATCTACAACTGCAGCTATAGATTGGCAAGAAATTAAAGCAATTGGATGATAGTTGGAGGGTTGGGAGTGGTCAGTGACCATAATTCATGACCATAATTCCTAAAGAAGGGTGACCGCTGGTCACCCTTCTTTAGGACAGGCTGAATGGGATCAAATGTAGAATTCGGACCCCAGCCAGCCTTCTTTAGTTAGCTTTATAAGGCTAACTAACGAAAATATCACGACCTAACCTAACCAATCGTTAGGTTAACTGTACGCCCTTGACAATTGGTTAGGTTAGGTCATGATATTTTCGTTAGTTAGCCTTATAAAGCTAACTAAAGAAGGCTGGGGTCCAAATTCTACATTTGATCCACTGAATGAAAGTGAACTTCCAGCAGGAAGGAAAAGTACCAGATGAGAGAGAAAAACGAGGTTAATATTTTTAAATGACATGGGCTGGACCTGTAAATCAAAATAACTTTTTATGAAGTAGTTTTAGTCGCTTTATTCAAATTTGTCACTCATTTTTTGTGCAAATTTGTTCAAATATACTTTTTTAATAAAATATTTTTCCTGATTGGGCTATTTTTTCACTACTCTGTGACTTAATTAGTTTGTTGGTTTCTGTTCTGGCTATTTCTTTTTTTCTAATTGGATTCAGTTTGGTGGTGTTTGTGATAGAATTATGATGTGCCATTTGTGTGATTTTGACTTCAAGAACTTGATTTGTCATGTGCCCTAGATGAAGACAAAGCATTGGATGTTTTTATCAATTATGGTGTTATTCTCTCATCCTTAACTTGCCTAAAATGTGACAGTCAGTGCCTAATATGAAAAGATCAGAAGATATTTAGGTGAAATAACCAATATTAACTGGTTAGGTCAACTGAATGCCCGGTTAGGTCAACTGAACACTTTTGATGATTGGTTAGGTTAAGTCGTGATATTTTCGTTAGTTTAAACAAATAGCTATGACAAAAATGAAAATGCAAATGACATGGTCTGAGGTTGAAATCAAAAATACATTTTTCTAGAGTATTTTGGTGTGCTCTGTTGAAATATAACCTTCATTTCCTGTGCAAATATGATGAAATATGACTCCAAAATAATGTACGGTAAACAAATTCTTATTTCTTTACATATGCACAGGAAATGAAGGTTATATTTGAACAGAGCACACCAAAATACACAATAAAAATATTTTTCATTTCAATTTCAGGCCATGTCATTTGCGACATATATAATTACCAAAGATGAAAGAGTTTGCCTAGGCAGGGTGTCAGCACAGAAGCACAATTCTTAAGAGCAACAGGAGGAACACCATCAGGACCATACACCTTCCTAGAGTTGAACCCAGATAGGGCAGAAAAAACATTGTTAGAAGAAATTCTAATTTTAGACATAATGAGGTCAGAGTGGGTAGGAGATGGAGGAATAGCACCAGAACTGTCCAGGGTTGAAATTATAAACAAAAGTTTGAGCACAGAGTTCAACTTTGTCAGGAGAAGAGATGGCAACTTAGCTGTTGGAATGGAAAAGAGGGAGGAAAGAAGAGGAAGTAAAGTTGTTGAAGAGGTTCTTAGCTAGATTTTAGAAAGAGCGAGAAGAATTAGAATTGGATAGATTTTCACATTTTTGTTAGATGAATGAATTTTTGGCGAGTCAAAGAACAGATTTTGCATGATTCCAGGCAGAAATATAAGCTGAGAGAGTCAGGAGTTGGATAGCAACAGTACCTTCTGAAAGCCTCCTCTCTGTTGTGGATAGCATTAACAAAAGTGAAGTTAAACCAAGGTTTTTTTTTGTATTAGTGGTAGGAATAGAATATGGAATGTATGCCTCCATGCCTGAGAGAATCACCTCCATGGTGCACTCAGAACACTTGAAGCTTTTTTTTTGGTAAATATTCAATTTTACTCCCAGTCTGGTTTTATAATAAGAGCAAACTTTTCTGGTCAATTTTGAGGTGCTTTGCACGAATCTACCATTGGTTTCCCATACAAATGCATAGTTTTTGAGATATTGTAACAAACATATAGGATATGTTCATGTTACGAGATCTTGTAAATGACGCATTACCACAAGAAATGTGCAAAACACCTCAAAATTAACCAGAAAAGTTTGCTCTCATCATTTTCATTTAAACTAACAAAAATATCATGACTTAACCTAACCAATCATCAAGGGCATTCAATTGACCTAACCAGTTAATATTGGTTATTTTACCTAAATATCTTCTGATCTTTTCGTATTAGGCACTCGCTGTCACATTTCGGGCAAGTTAAGGATGAGAGAACACCACCATAATTAATAAAAACATCCAATGCTTTGTCTTCATCTAGGGAACATGACAAATCAAGTTCTTGAAGTTGAAATCACACGAATGGCACATCATAATTTTATCACAAACACCACCAAACTGAATCCAATTAGAAAAAAAGAAATAGCCAGAATGGAAACCAACAAACTAATTAAGTCACAGAGTAGCGAAAAAATAGCCCAATCAGGAAAAATATTTTATGAAAAAAAGTACATTATAGCCAAAACAGGAAATATATTTTATTAAAAAAAGTATATTTGAACAAATTTGCACAACATAAGATATATATTTTTTTAGTCAGTTTTTAATGGCAATTCAATATATAGTATTTGTTCAACTGCTTGTGACTGGGAGTAAAATTGAATATTAACCTTTTTTTTAATCCAAAACATGACTTAAAAGTTAGTTACATTCTCTAACTAACTTCAAGTCAGATGTGTGGATGAAAAGAAAGTTAACTTAAGTTTGTGAAGTTAAATGTAAACAAAACAGTTTGGGCCACTCTTGGCTAGCCTGCTTCATAGTTCATGGCGTAAAGGCTTAGTCATACATCTGAACACTCAATACAGCGTGGCAAAGTTCTAATGTCAGGGCTTTTATGATTTACCATTATAATCCAACCCACAATATGATTGAATAAGGCCTAGACTGTGGCCTAAGTTTGAACTCACCACAACAATTCTAGCCTTGGCCAAAATAGGCTCAAAATTGCAATGATTGAAGGCCAAATTTTTACTTAATTTAGATTAAGGCTTATAAATACTCAAGCCATTTTCATTTTGTCCACCTGACTTGAAATCAGGTCAACTCATGTCTGCCATATTCTTTTCATCCAAAATATTAGATCCAACTAGACTTGACAAGTTTTGCTGAAGCCAACTCTGCAGTTGGGTAGAAAAAATTTGAGTTACTTTGTAAACAAAATATCTGTCATCTGCAAAATCAAAGCTACTTTAAGAATTTATTGCATTATTTTGGCCCATATATAAAAGGAAATATATTTTACTGGTGTTACAAGGTAATGGCTGGATTAAATTTCCACACCAAAATCTTTTTCCTGTCTAACATCCCCCAACCAGTTCCCAGCACACTTACAGCAAACGCACCCCCTGTGTAATTTCTTTATTTATGGTCAGATTTATGAAATTTTCAATATAGAGGTTTTGAAGGTGGATATTAGAATAACCTTGGGACCTTGAAATCTATAAAAATAAGAGACAAGAAAGCAAGAAACTTATAAGAGATAGTAAATGCAATTTAGAGAGGAACTTAGCCAGAAATTATAAAGGAAATCCCAAAAAGTTCTTTAGTCATTTCAACTTGAAAAATAAATCTAATAAAAAAATTGGACCCCTTCATGCTGACAACAAAATTATTGAAGATTTTGAAATTGTTGAGGAGCTAAATAGATATTTCTGCTCAGTATTTACAAAGGAAACTGTAAATAAATTTCCAGATTTTACATTGGTAACACAAGAGAGAGATAAATCATATATATTTTGAGGAAGTGGATATTTTGAGAGCAATTGACAGGCTAAACATAGATAAGTCACCACGACCTGATGAAATTTATCCTAAAATAGTAAAGGAAGCAAAATACAGCATAGCCCAAGCACTTAAAATACTTTTCAACCTTTCATTGATTAACAGCGAAGTTCCAGAAGACTGGAAAAAAGCAAATGTAGTCCCACTTTTCAAAAAAGGAAACAAAAAAATAGCTAAAAACTATAGACCAATTAGTTTAACTTGTATTATTTGCAAATTACTTGAAAGTGTCATCAAAGACAAAATTACAATATTCTTAGGAGGAGGATTAATTAGCAATAGCCAACATGGCTTTCAAAATGGCAGGTCATGTTTGACAAACTTAATTGAGTTTTCTGATAGTATGTTAAAGCATCTGGATAAAAAAGAATCTATAGATATTGTGTACTTGGATTTTGACAAAACTTTTGATACATTTCCTCATAAACAGTTGCTTGTTAAATTAGAGTTCATGGAATAAAAGGAACAGTAGCAAATTGGATTGAAAAATGGCTTAAAGAAAGAGAACAGAGTCCAGTTAAATGGGACTAGGTCTACATGAAGCCCTGTTCTGAGTGGAGTCCCACAGGGGTCAGTACTTGGACCTCTACTTTTTATTATTTATATTAATGACTTGGAAAGGGTTCTAAATAGTAAAACTCCAATATTTGCAGATGATACAAAATGTAAGATCTTTAACAGGTGCCATGAAAATGCAAAAGGACATTGATAAAGTAGTTGCTTCAGCAGATAGATGGGAGATGAAATTTAATGTGGAAAAGTGTAAAGTTATGCATGTTGGTCATGACAATCCAGAATTTGAGTATAACATGGATGGAAGTTGGATAAATAAAGAAAAAAAGGATATATATTTGGGTGTCATTGTAAATCATGATCTTAAACCTACAACTCATTGTATTGAAATTAGAAATAAGGCTAATGCTAGATTGAACCTAATGCAGAAACATATAGAATATAAATTGCGAGAAATTATAAGTAGGCTCTACACTTCATACATGAGGCCTCTTCTTGAGTATTGCATTCAGTTCAGTAGTCCTTATTTAGAGCAAGACAAAGACAGACTAGAAAAAGTACAAAAGAGAGCCACAAGGATGATACCATGCCTTAGACACCTTAGTTACAAAGAGAGATTGGAGCACCTAAACATGTTTTCCCTAAAGCGAAGGTTACGAGGTGATATGATAGAAGTATATAAAATAATAAATGAGTTAGATAATATAGACTTCCATTCTCTTTTTACAAAGGATCACAATGATGGGACAAGAGGCCATAGCCTTAAGCTTTTTCAGCAAAGATGTAAATCACAGTTAGTACAACACAGTTTTTCAAATAGAATAGTAAAATTCTGGAATAGCTTAGATGAAGAAGTCGTGAGTTCCCATAGTTTAGAGACTTTTAAGAATAAACTAAATAAATTAATGACTGAAAGAGGTATTTGGTAATGACATTTTGCTGGAACTGGTAATGGTGTGGGGAAGAGGTTTTTGAACCCTTCCCAGATATATATATATATAGTTTTATTTTTTATTTGGGTAAATCTCATCACCCACACAGAGTGATGGGATGTAGGGAGGCAGCATCTTGGGTTAGGGGATACTCTGTCTTTATAGCCCCCATTTAAAGAGATTTCTCTGCTGAGCAGTGTCCCCCACAGCACTGTGATGTATGAAAGACTCATTATGTTCACTTGCCTCAGAGACACCTTTAAATAGGAGAACCTGAATAGGTGTACATTCAAATACTCTATACAGTCTTTACAGTCCCACCTACTCCTTTTATCTTAATTGTAGAGCTTGTATTATATTATTCAGGTTATAGCTATATAGATCCATGTAAAACTTCTTGTGATGAGATAACCATATGATGTCTACAATTAGTACAGTAGTGGTATTGATGAATGATCCACAAGATCCAAAGTTTTGAAGTAAGTTGATGTACAGCTAGTAGATATGTGACAATCTGCAATTTGCAGAGATCAATTGGATATTAATTTTGCATGGAACTGTATTTATGGTTTGTTTATATTAACAGTGGAGCCACCCAGATGGGCTGAAGGGCCCCTAGTGTGCCCACTATAAAATTTTTACCATGTTACGCCTAACATAAGAATTATATAATTTACAGAGGACTTCCTTGCTCTTGTAATTAACATTCCTCTTAATAATAACTAACATTTTATTTGCTTTATTTCTAGCCTCTAAACACTGCTTAGAAAATGTGGTAAATATTTACTATTACACCAGTCTCTAGTACAAAGTTTTAAAAGCTGGTTTTCAATGTTTTTCAATTTGTTGAATTCAAAAATGATACTCATTTCCATCACAAAAGATTTGTTAAATAGTTATTGAAGCTTAAAGCCTTTAAAACTTTCTACCCTTTTTCACCTGGGGACCCCAAGTGGGAACCAGGAGTTTTTGGGTGGGGAGAATCACAAAAATAAGTGGTTTCCAAAGATTTTGAAAGTCAGATTAATACAAAACACATCAGAAACCATAGAAAAAACATAAATTTCACCTTCAAAATTGGCTGAATCTAAAATAACCTAAGCAAACCTAACTTAACCTAAAACAACCTAACCTAACCCCTAATGTTATCCAAAATTATAAAAAATATAAAAAAATACCTTAATCACGTTTAAACTTCAATAACTCTTTAACAAATCATTTGTGATGGAAATGAGTATCATTTTTTAATTCAGCACATTGAAAAACATTGAAAACCAACTTTTAAAACTTTCTACTAGAGACTGGTATAATAGTAAAGAAACATCAAAAATTTGGTGAAAATTTTAGATCACTACAAACTATAATGCCAAGATCCTTTTCCTTTCTAACATCCTCCAACCAGTTCCCTTGCATCTCATAACTAAAGTTTTCATTATTTCTACCAAAATGCATGACTTTGCATTTTTGAACACCGAATTCCATCTGCCATTTACTAGCCCAAGCAACTAATCTATCAAGATCCTTTTGCAGTTTACTGATACAGATCAGATAAACTCCATTAATCACATGGATAGGAGGACTATTGCAGCTATCAAGAAAAAGCATAGGTGATTGATTGATTTGAAGTTTTGGTAATTATTCGTTTTTTGACCCAGTCTCTTTTTATAATGAGAGCAAATGTTTCTGGTCAATTTGGAGGTGCTCTGCACGAATCTGCCATCCGTTTCCTGTGCACAGGAAACGGATAGGAAACGGATGACAGATTCGTGCAAAACACCTCAAAATCGACCAGAAAAGTTTGCATTCATGCTAAACACAACCTAACTTAACCTAACTAGTCACCTTATTTTGGAGGATATAGTTCTGCAATTGCAGTAAGGAAGTGATGCAGAACTGTAGAATCATCAGGATTCACGGAGAAATTGCAATGTTCTAGCCATGTGCCCTTAAAGATAGAAACAGTAAATCCACACTCACGCTTATTTTTTAGATTTTTTTTATGGCACCTAAACACCTTCGAGTCTTGTCTTAAAATACAGGCAGTATTACATTTAGGGCAAATCACGGATGTCGGAATTATGCCATGATTGGAAAAAATATCTAAACTTTTATCTTCATCGGGTTATTATGTATTTTATCACACTCAGTCATTTTACACACCAAAATACATTTTTCTAGTAGTATTTGATGTGATTTGTTCAAATATGACCTCCATTTCCGTCGGAAATGAGATCCAACAAAGTTATAGTACTTTGAAGTTTGGCTCATTTTCAAGGGAAATGGAAGTCAAAATCTAAGCAAAACATCAAATATTACTAGAAAAATGTATTTTGGTATTAATTAACCTAACCTAACCTAATCTAACATTACCTAACCTAACCGTGGCTAAACGAGCCTAACCCTGGCTAAATGGGCCTAACCCTGGCTAAACGATCCTAACCCTGGCTAAACGGGCCTAGAGTATTACCTTATGGATTAGGTGGGGATACAGACGAGAGCTTGTTTAGCCAGGGTTAGGATCGTTTAGCCACGGTTAGGCTCATTTAGCCACGGTTAGTTAGCCACGGTTAGGCTCATTTAGCCACGGTTAGGTTAGGTTAGGTAAGGTTAATTAATACCAAAATACATTTTTCTAGTAATATTTGATGTGTTTTGCTTAGATTTTGACTTCCATTTTCCTTGAAAATGAGCCAAACTTCAAAGTACTATAACTTTGTTGGATCTCATTTCCGACGGAAATGGAGGTCATATTTGAACAAATCACATCAAATACTACTAGAAAAATGTATTTTGGTGTGTAAAATGACTGAGTGTGATAAAATACATAATAACCCTTCATGAGGCCAACAAGGCGGATTAGGTCTTCAAAATCAAGTTCACAAGATTGACACGTCATAACAGTAGAACGAAAATCACCACACTAACAAAAAACAGAAAGAAGTAGGCAAAAGCAAGAAAAAGTAGCCAAAAAAAACCAAGAAAAATCTCCAAAAAAGTCCAAAAAAGGTAGCCAAAATAAACAAACCCACCGAAATTTATATACATACACATTAGAAAGGAAAAAATATTTTTTTTAAAAAGTACATTTTATACAAATTTGCACAAGATAATATATATATATTTTCTTATTCAGTTTTGATTGGTTATTCAATATATATTGCTGTTATAGCTGGGTGTGACTGGTCAAAAAACGAATATTAACCTTATTTTTTTTTGTCATGCAGCTATTTAAATTTGTCACTTTGATCTTAGCAAATAAATTACATATATATATATATATATTATATATAATATATATATATATATATATATATATATATCAGTTATACAATAGTAGATTTTTACTTTCGTTAATGTAGACTGTAAGTAATGTTTTTGGTTTAATAATTTTTTTCCTAAATAAAATGCCATAATGGCATAGCTACAACCATTAAGACTTAAATTTAGAGAAATTGAGCTTAAAAAGTAGCCTGATGATTCACTTGGTAGTGATGAAATGCCATTCTGGGTTAATATAATCAAAGTATATTTTATATTATTATTTAGAGGCAGGAGTCGGAGTCGGCCCTTCTAAAATTCTTGGAGTCGGAGTCGGAGGCTTGGTCTACCGACTCCACAGCCCTGCAGTAATGTAGAAATGTGTGTGCACCCATTTTGGGTCTCCCATTTAAAGGTGTTTGTGGGGCAAGTGAAGATCATGAGTTTTTCAATACCTCACAGTACTATGGGGGGCACTGCTCGGCAGAGGAATCTCTTTAAATGGGGTGTGTAAGGACAGAGAGTATCCCCTAACCCAAGATGCTGCCTCCCTATATCCCACAACACTTGTGTTGAGCTGTGGGATCTATCACCACAAAGCCTTAATTTTACTACCTTAAACTATACCCAATCTATTAACATATGCATCTAATCGATTTTTAAACATGTTTATAGACGTGCTACTAATTACTTCTACCGGCAAACTATTCCAGCTATTTACTATTTTATGCGTAAAAAAGTTTTTGGCAACTGCTGTCTCGAACCTTCTATTTGTCAACTTACACCCGTTATTTCTAGTCCTATTATATTGAGATATTTCGAAAAAGTTACCTCTATCTATGTTATCGAACCCATTCATAATTTTGAAAACCTGGATTAGATCACCCCTTGGCCTCCTAGTCTCGAGTGTTGTCAATTTTAACTCCTTAAGCCTATCCTCGTACGACTTTGACCAAAGTGACGGAATCATCTTAGTTGCTCGTCTTTGAACTCTTTCGATTTTGTCTGTATCTTTGCACATATGTGGTTTCCAAAATTGGACCGCGTACTCCAAATGGGATCTAACTAATGATTTATAAAGAGGAACTATAATATCGCGCGATTTGTACTCAAAATTTCGAGCTATAAAACCTAACACTTTGTTCGCCTTATTGACCGCTGCTGTACTTTGTTTCGCTACTTTTAAATCACCAGTGACTATAACTCCTAAATCTTTTTCCTGCTCTACGCTTGTTAAATCTTTCCCTGACATACTATACGCAAAATTACCGTTACGCGAACCTATATGCAAAATTTTGCACTTATCAACGTTAAATCTTATTTGCCATGTGATTGACCAATCAACGATTTTATTCAGATCTTCCTGGATTTTACCTCTATTATGGAAAACTGATGAGTGGGTAGTTGGGAGGTAACGAAAATGGTTCACTGAGTAGGTAGGTAGTTAATCTAACAATTATTAAATTCCTTTTATGTCAATAACTGGGTGGATGAAACCAATTGGTTGCTCACCAGAGTTATTCTCCACACTAGTATTTATATACTGTGTGACAAGAGCGTGCTCGGTAATAGATATACATTACCGATCAACGAACCGAGGAAAAAACCAAGAGGACGCTGGTGGAAAAAGACCCGCGAAAAAGGAGAAAAAAGGAGAACGAAAACGAGGAACGGGGCGAGAAGGACGGAACTGGGGAAGGGACGAGAACAGACAAGAAAATAAGATCCCCACCAGCAAGTACGCTCTCGACAATTATACAGGAAGGAGAAAAGAGACTCTCTAATAACTAGCAGTAAGTGACTAATTGTGTTTTTAGCCCAGTTGGATCTTCTAACTTCTAACTTAGAAGACTCATTAAATTAAGCTGGGTCAGACAACTTAGGCCTACATTGTGGCCTAAGACCCAGCATCAACTCATAGCTTAACAAAGGTAAAGGTAGATTGCACTAACCTAGTTTGGTGAGGAATCCTACTGTGGACCTCAATTTATCTGCCCGCTCTGGACCATTTCCGGAATCTCTAGGCTGACCCCTCTAGGCTAGACTTGATCTACTCTATAGTTAGACTGGAGAAATAAGGGGTGGGTTAATTGTGGACCAATTCACACAGAGCATTTTCCACATCTATCTTCGTCATTAATCGCCCTACCACCCAGCTTCGTGTCATCCGCAAACTTTGAAACTGTACTGACTAGGCCGACATCTAAATCGTTAATATATATAAGAAAAAGCAAGGGGCCCAATACAGAACCCTGAGGAACGCCACTCGCTACATTAGCCCAACACGACTCCGCTCCATCAACGACCACCCTCTGTTTCCTACCTCGCAACCACTCTTCTATCCAATTTATTACTACACCCCCGATTCCATGAGCCTTAGTTTTTTTCAACGAGTCTTTTGTGCGGCACGGTGTCAAACGCTTTTTGAAAATCTAAATACACTACATCAACCGCCCGATGACTGTCGTAAACGTCAACCACGCTTTGAAAAAATTCTCAAAGATTAGTTAAGCAAGATTTGTTTCGCCTAAAACCGTGCTGCGTATTTCTAACTAGTTTATGCAATTCTAAGTGTTCGACTATACGATCCCTAATTATTCTAACTCATTCCTCAGCACTTCCATGCTTGAGCACCACCTGCAAACTAACTGTTTATTATTATTAGCCATTGTAAACGCGTAAGCGGCAAATTTCCCTTCACAGCAACTGCAAGTACTTGACGGGGGTGCCATGCTTTTAATTTAAAAAAAAGAAGAAAAAAAGAAAGACGAGCGTTTGGAAATTAATAAATTACAACGTAGGTCTATCGCGTTCTTGAAACACAGAAACAGGTTCTTGTAACACAAATTTATACTAAATGAATATAGAATTAAGCTACCGACAAAAGATCTGTAAAAGATGAGTATTTATAATACTTATCTGTCCGCGATTCGATCCGACTTTTTTCCTTTTTTTCACACGGTGTGTGACCACACGCTACCTGACCTCTCTAAGGAAGGAAAAATGAACCTTATGACCACGTTTTCTGATAGATTTGAAAAACAAACAAGGCAAGACACGTGCAGTAGCCTTGGTTTGATCAAATAATATAGTACTGAATAACGCCAATAAATGAAATATATTCGTTAATGAATGATTAGTAGCACGAAGTAATTTAGCTAAGAATGCACCGAACACTATTTTTTTAAAAACACCAACGAAAACCACTTATTCAATTGATAACACTGGACGCTCGATAAAACACGTCTGTTCACAAGGAAAGACTGATCACACATATGATGTGTTTTGTATTTATCTGACTTTCAAAATCTTCGGAAACCACTCGTTTTTGTGATTCTCCCCACCCAAAAACTCCTGATTTTAAAACTTTCTACCGGAGACCAGTGTAATAGTAAATATTTACCAAGGACTGATAAGGTAAAATCCCTGACACCGTATTGCAAAAGAGAGAATCTTAATTTTTTCCTTGCCTAGTATAACATAGACAAAAAAGAAAGAAATGGGACAGTGTCTCTGGTAAATTACAACTAACACATAATGGGGAGAAGGCTAGTCCACTCCAGTGTAAGTAAGCCTGAAGGCCTACATGGCCAGAA
>JAJOZX010014396.1:0-15000 GCA_023014485.1 Bathynomus jamesi
CTAGAGATATTAGGGTGCGTTAATTGGGGACCAGTTCATACAGCATTTTTCACATTGGTGGCCCGTGCGGGGAATTTCATACTTTAGGCTTAACCTTACTTAACAAAAATCGCAGAATTAGGCTAAATGGTCTAACTTAAACTAACCTAATCAAGCCTAAAGTAACAAACTTGCCTAATTAGGTGTACAACCTAGGGCCTAACTAGGAAACATTTACATTTAAGGAGTCCCATTCTTTTATAAGCTTAGAACTGAGTAGCACATAAGTACAGGGCCGTTTCCTGGTATAAACTAAGCGGCCGCTTAGGTCCCCGCTGCTACTAGGGTCTCTAGACAGGCTCCCAGGTCATAGCTCAGTGGGCAAGAATAGGAAATAGCTGAAGTTGTTGTTATCCTTAGTTGTTGTTGTTGTTATCCTTAGTTGTTGTTGTTGTTATCCTTTTGTTGTTGTTGTTATCCTTAGTTGTTGTTGTTGTTATCCTTAGTTGTTGTTGTTGTTATCCTTAGTTGTTGTTGTTGTTATCCTTAGTTGTTGTTGTTGTTATCCTTAGTTTGTTGTTGTTTTTCCTTAGTTTTTTGTTGTTATCCTTAGTTGTTTTGTTGTTATCCTTAGTTGTTGTTGTTGTTGTTATCCTTAGTTGTTGTTGTTGTTGTTATCCTTAGTTGTTGTTGTTGTTATCCTTAGTTGTTGTTGTTGTTATTGTCATATTAATTAGTTTTTGTATTAGACAAATGTGATAAAACGGAGACAAACGAAACGTTTTGGTCGTTGTGTAAATAACTATTGAGAGATCTTATTTCTATATTATTTAACTTTATTTTTACTATATGCTTATACTTTCCTAAATGCTTAATTTTTCTAGTATCATAAAACATTGTTTATTATTATTTATTATTATTATTATTATCATTATTATCATTATTATCATCATCATTATTATTTAGCAGATTAGTTGTGGTTAACTAGATGTGACTTTGTGCATCTTGGAAAGTGAAACGACATTATCCATCAGGAGCTGAAAAACGGAAAAAGAAGTAAATAGAGAAGCAGCTTTCCAGTAGCACAGGTGAGATGTGCCACTTGTATATTCTTATGATTACAGTTCAGGCAACTAGGAGCACTATTGAAATATTTGGAAAAGCCATCCTCAGCAAAGCCTGATGAGCATCTTGAGCCAACAGCAGGACCCCTCTATGCAACCTCAAACACCAGTAGAAGTAGAGCCTGATGAACCAACAAGTGGCCCATCTTCTGTTCAGCTTCAAACACCATACACAGGTTTCTACTGAGCAACAAGAACCAAGATCTGCTCCACCGCTTGATCCGTATGACTGGCCAGTTGTCCTGTCAGATGCCTTGAAGACATATCTGGTGTGTCGAGGACCATTTCAAATCAGTCCAGATTTCACATTCCCAAAAAGAGAGGACGGTAGAAGCTTTCATCACCATTACATGTACAGACATTAATTAAATTCAGATCCACACAAAAGCACTTTGCTTACGAAGCTCCTGATGAACTATTTACAGAAGCCTTAAAGAGGCTGGAAGTCAATTTTTTCAATGTGGTGGTGGATTGTGCCATCGGGTCAATAAATGAGATATTCAAAACATTTGATGATGGGAGGGACATATTTGGGTTCTCATAAACTTCACACAATGAACAAGGAAGACTTGTCCTGCAGTGTGAAAAGCTCTCTAAGATACTGAGCTCTGGAGCTGACTGACATTGATGGAAGAGAACTGGCCCTCGAAATTAAGAACTTGCCGACTTTACCTTCACACAACATGACTGCATTGGAGCTTCTCTCCTTCATTCATCAGAAGCAACTGGAGGAACTATACCCCAATCTCTGGGTTGCACTAAGAATTTCCTGCACTCTACATGTGACAGTAGCGTCAGCCGAGAGGAGCTTCTCTAAGATGAAGCTAATCAAGAACTACCTCAGATCATCAATGGGGCAGGATCGCCTCAGTGGCCTTGGCATCATAAGCATCAACCAGGACGTTGGCAGGAAGATTTCATAATTATGATGATGATTATTTTGCCCAGAAAAAATCTAGGAGGCAAAAATTTTGAAGATACGAACTGTTCTGTATAACTGTTAGCTATTACACGATTGTATCGTAGAGTTAGTAATTGTTTGGTAGTTGATAATTGCATTATTTTTTTATACATAGTTCTGTCTCATTTATTCTAAATAATGTATAAGCTAATTTTCAGGAATTTCATGGATTCAATTGTAAGTTTTGTAAAAGTTCTATGTCTCATCAATGTGTAATTCACTGAAGTGTCCAAATAACAATACTCAAACTCAAAAGATACCTCCTCCAAACAAAGATAATCAAGAAAATGCCACTTTCATGGACATTCTGTTTGTTCAAACAATGTAACAAAAAACACTGAGGTTCTTTTACCAACTATTACTTTGGACTTAGTGAATGGTGAGGGTAGCACCACTCCAGTGAGATGTCTTATAGACTCCTGTTCTCAACAAACATTTGTTTCGCAAAATTTAGTTAATAAATTGGGTTTGACACCAAACCCGAATGAACAAGAACTCAATATCACATCCTTTGTTAAGGATAACTCAAACAAAAATAGCTATAAGACAATTGACCTGGAATTACATGTAGAAAATGAATTAGAAAAAATTGTCATTATTCCAAAAGTAGGACAAAACTAGGGGTTAAAACCGGTATTGAAGTACCGGTATTGAAGTACCGGTATTAATACCGGTATTGAAGAAGTACAAATAATACCGATATTATAGGTTTTCGGTATTGACAAAAATTGCTATTGTAAAATTTAGGCAATTTAGTCCTCCGATAAGACTGAAGTGGAAGCAGATTCATTACTAAGTGAATACATGCAAGAAATGGACAAACTAGGAAAGTGCCATCTAAAAAAATTCCATTGATTTTGATGTTACTAATGAATTTAAAAGCTTGGAAGTTACTTTACAGAGAAGTGAGAATTTAGAGAAGCTGTACAAGGCACTGCTTTCAATTAAACCTACAAGTGCAGAATCAGAAAGAGCCTTTTCTGCTGCAGGCCTATTTCTGACGAAACTGAGATCAAGTCTATCTGAACAATCCCTAGATGCTCTCTGTTTCCTCAAAGCATACTTTCAAAATCAAACTAAGAAATAAATATTAGATACTAATAATTTCTATCTACCCCAGTAGTTGTATAATAATATGCTAAAAAAAAATTCAAATATTTTTATTACAATTTAGTAATTTACTGTATAAACTTTTTCGAATAGAATGCCATCTATTTGGAGTTGGGTCATTAATTTATAGTAAATATGGTGAGTACTGCAAGTCCCTCAGACTTGTGGGAGGGTTGGTAGGTGGCACCATAATAAATCAAAATAAATTATTTTTTTCATAATACCGGTATCAATACCGGGATTAGCATAATTGCCTCCAAATACCGGTATTGAAAATTTTCGGTATTATGCAAGCACTAGACAAAACAAACTGGTTGTACCCAAACTAGAACAAACCATCAGTCATTTGAGGAAACAGTACAATATAGCTGATAGACATATCACAAACAACGCAGTAGCTAACATTGAAATGTTAATGGGGGCAGATATATTCATCTTATTCATAGGGGCATAGTGAAGATAGGTAATGGTATAGCTTTCAGACACCATCAGGGATAGCCCCTTTGGGTGACCTATCCAGATACAACCTAGACCTAAACCAAAATAGTTCGTGACTAACAAATACTATGTGCCTCAACTCAGTCCTACATAACACCTATAAGAATAACAACACTTTGAATAATAATATCAGCTGAGAACATTAATTCATCACTATCAAATGAAACTCTGGATGAGGCAATTCAAACTTTATGGTTGCTAGAATCTGTGGGTATACATGAGACCAAATCAAACTTCAGAAGATCAGTTAATGGTAGAAGATTTGAAGACACCATTCAGTGCAAAGACAATAGTTATTTTGTTGAGTTACCTTGGAAAAATAAATTGTCCAACTTTAAGAGATAATCTCAAAGTAGCTAAAGGACATTTATATAAAGTAATGAAAAGCTCAAATAAGATAAAAGAATTCAAATGTACAGTGATGTCTTCAAAGAACAGCTACAGAAAGGCTTCATTGAAGAAGTAACAAATGACCCTTTTAAAAAGATGGTTGTCATTATTTAACCCACAGGGGGTTTATCGACAAGATGCTCCAACAACAAAACTGAGTAGTATATAACTGTAGCCTCAAAGACTGTGATAAACACAGTTTGAATGATTGCCTGATTGAGGGTCCTAATCTCATTTCTGACCTTGTGAAGATCTTGTTCAGGTTAGATAAATATGTCTTACAAAGTGACATTTGCAAGGCATTTTTGAGAATAAATCTTATAAATGAATATGACAAGAACCAACTTAGGTTCTTATGGTTCAGGGATCCATTTGATTTGAATAAAGGGTTCATAACCAACTATTAGCATTGACAATTAGACATCATTTGAACCAGTTTAATAACTCTTTAACACTAAACTACCTCAAGGAACATTTTTATGTAGATAATCTAATAGGCTCAATATCAACAAAATCTGAGTTATCTGAGGTCTATGAACACAATCAAAACATTATGCAACAAGGTAACTTTGAACTTAGAGAGTGGATTTCAAATGATGAGGATTTAAACAAAAAGATTTTAAAGGATAATAATGCTATTACTGAATCATCAGACAGAGTTAAAACTTTAGTTATGAACTGGTATTTGGATGCAACTTCTAACAATCACGATTCAATCTGGACTAAAGGTTTTAAACTTGATGAGGAAGCTAACACTAAACGACAAATATTATCAGAGGCTTCAAAGATTTTTGATCCCATGGGTCTATTCCTGCCTTCAACAATAAAATCAAAGATTCTCCTCCAAGAAGTTTGGAGGACAAATGTTGGGTGAGATGAGCCAATAACAACTGAAGATCAAAAATCTTGGAAGAAGTTAGCTGCTGATTTAACAAAAGTGCAGAACATTAAAATACAAAGGTGCTGTGGGTTTAGGGATAAACCCCAGAGACTTCATGTGTTTCATGATGCAAGCACACAGGCTTATGGGTGCTGTGCGTACCTTGTGAGTCCTACAGAAAGTCATCTAATTTATGCAAAAGGGAAAGTTGCACCTCTCAAACCTACCCGAACCATACCTCAATCGGAACTACTGGCTGCTGCGTTAGCCATTAAAACCATTTCATTGCTTAAGGATGCTTACCATGATGTGAACATAACTGATATCCACATCTGGCTCGACAGTCAGATTTGTCTTGCCTGGATACGGAATGATAGCATTAATAGTAAGAACATCTTTGTAAGAAATAGGCTAAAGGAAATAGCTGAAGCTATGAAAGCCTACAAGTCAACTTTCACTATGTTCCAACTAAACAAATCCAGCAGACTTTCTGACCAGAGGTTTATCCTACAAGTTGTTGAAGTCAAACAAAACTTGGTTCATGGACCTAAGTGGCTCTGTAATACAGACGAATGGCCTGTGGAACAAGTTAACTTGACATTAAATTTAATCTTTTCGAATGAAAGGTTGAACCAATCACTAATTATGAACATTATTCTGACTTCAGCAAACTTGTTAGGGTCACAGCCTACTGTTTGAGGTTTGCTCACAACTGTTTAACTACAATTATCAACAGCTAAATAAGAACAATCACAGTTATACAGAAGTTGCAACCAAGTACTGGATAGGGCATGCACCACAAAAGGAGTACAATAGAGTTAGAATTCTTGACTAATGGGAAACAAACATAAGAGCCTGTACCATCAGTAGTTGTGGATCTAAACTTGTTCAGAGATGAGGAAGGTCTTCTAAGGTGTAAAGGGAGATTAGACAAATCAAAACTGTCTTACAAAAGCAAACATCCAATCCTTTTGCCGAGATTTAGCTCTCTGACAACATTAATCATCAGACAAACACACAATGATGTACATCATATGGGGGTACCACAGACACTAACTGCATTAAGAAAAACTTATTGGATACCCAAGGGAAGGATCACTGTTAAAAGTTCTGAATAAGTGTGTCACATGTAGGCGTATTCATGCTAGGCCTTATACGAAACCAAGTCCTCCTGCTTTGCCAGAGGAGTGTGTTACTCTCAACAGACCCTTTGAGACTGTAGGCATTGACTATACAGGAGCATTGACTGTAGGGGTGGTTGACACTGAACAAAAAATGTACATTGTACTGTTTACATGTGCTGCCTCACGAGCTGTTTATCTGGATGTTGTGGAGGACCTTACAGCAGAATCTTTTGTTGCTGTCTTTAAGAGATTCTGTGCACGACATTCAGTACCCAAGACAGTTTGGACTGACAATGCTACATGTTTCAAGGCTGGTGAACAAGTCATTAACGACTTGTTAAGCAATGAAGTCACACAATTATATGTACAAAATTCAAATATAAAGTGGAAGTATATTCCAGTTGCCTCTTCTTGGTATTGTTCTATCTGGGAGAGGAATATACAAACAGTAAAGAATTGCTTGAAGAAAGCAATTGGTAAAAAACAGATACACTTGTTTGAGTTGCTCACTCTCCTGGCTGAGATTGAGAACATCATCAACAATAGACCACTCACTTATGTGAGTGACAACATTAATGACCCGCAACCATTAACTCCAAATCATTTGATTCGGGGAGAACAAGTTAGTCTCCTGCCGGACTACAATATAGATTTCAGAAGACCCAAACTGGACTCAACAACATGATGAACTCCAGACTAAGTTACAATACTTAACTAGAGTTAAAGCTCATTTCATTAAACATTGGAAAACTGAGTACCTGATGGGTCTAAGGGAGAGAGATAAACAAATGACTAAGAAGGATTGGTCTGACACAATTAAGGTAGGGGACCTTGTTCTCATACATGACAGTACGCCAAGACAATACTGGCCTCTGGCTAGAGTTTTAGAACTCAGACCAGGGGCAGATGGGGTAACAAGAGTGGTCAAATTAAGGACTTCAACGGGTGACACAACAAGAGACATTTCTCTTTTGTACCCCCTAGAGTCTGAACCCAAAACAATGGACTTTGGAGAGCCCTCCCCACCGACAGTAACAACTGGAGACACTAAACTTCCAGTAACTATCCCCTTGACAGTAGGAGCGGTAACACATCCTACTACAACATTGACAGACACAAGACCTTAGCGACAAACAGCGTTGAAGGCACGACTAGTTTTACAACAAAAAATAGATGCTGGGGAATTGTAATTTTATCTTCTAACTTTCACTTTTCCTTTTCTGATGGTAAAGACCATGGACAGTTTCATCCTATGGATGTATATTTTCTCTCCTAATTAAATGCTACATCTTCTCCATGAGAAGGTGAGGATAGTCAGTGTTAATCAGATTAACAGGCATTTACAGTCAAATAGTTAGCTAGTCTACATTCAGACATAAAAATTGGTGACAATGACACCAAGATTATCTCCCGGGGCCCCCAGTATATGGAAAACTGATACGTGTGGGTAGTTGGGAGGTAACGAAAATGGTCCACTGAGTAGGTAGGTAGTTAATCTAACAATTATTAAACTCCTTTTCTGTCAATAACTGGGTGGATGAAACCAATTGGTTGCTCACCAGAGTTATTCTCCACACTAGTATTTATATACTGTATGATAGAGCGTGCTCCGTAATAGACATACATTACCGATCAACCAACCGGGAAAAAAAAAAAAAACCAAGAGGACACTGGTGGAAAAAGCCGCCGGAAGAACGGAGCAAGACGGAACGGGGAGAAGGAAGAGGCTAAAAAACGGAAAAAGATCCCCACCAGCAAATACGCTCTCAAAAATTGAGCAAAGAGAAGAGGGACTGTCTAATAACACTAGGTAAGTGATCAATTGTGTTTTTGAACCCAGTTTGGGGACATAATATAAGCTGGGTCAGTAAAATTAGGCCTACATTGTGGTCTAAGACCTAGCATCAACTCATGGCTTAACAAAGGCTAAGGTAAATTATCCTAACCTAATTTGGTGAGGAATCCTACTGTGGACCTCAATTTACTCTGCCCGCTCTGGACCATTTCCGGAATCTCTAGGCTGACCCCTACAAGGCTAGGCTTAATCTACTGTATAGTTAGACTGGAGATATTAGGGGTGGGTTAATTGGGGACCAATTCATACAGAGCATTTTTCACAAGAGGACGTCACCAAGAACTATAAAATGCAGCTTCTTCCTTAATTCTGCCTCGCTTTTCGTTTGTCATTTCCTCATCTTGTTCGCAACTTTCGTCAGCAGCAACACTTCACGTTACCCGCTCTCCGGCTTTCGCCGGAGAGCGGCTTGCTATTCCTTCAAGGCTCCGATTTATCATCAAGTAAGACCTTCCGCCGTCAGCCTGCAGAAGCATTCCTTCGATACACAGCGCCGTTCGATCTCAGCCGGTCGCCGTCCTTCAAGCAACCTCTGAACAATACACGACGCGAATCAACGCGAGGCGACATCCTTCTAACCCTGGTTTAACTCATCCTTCACCTCAAGTCGATCGGCGCCCGTTCAACAAGTCCGCTACCGTTCTCAAGGTCATCCTCGACGTGCGGAATACAGGACAGTGAACTTCACATCAGGCTCCCAATCAACAAGATCAACCCCGACGTGCGAAACACCGAACGGTCAACGACACCCCAGGCCTACACACTACAAGGTCAACCTTCAAGTAACTTCATCCCGAGAGGTATTTCAACCAGGGCTGTAGAGCTGGCACCAAAATCTTAAGCTCCGGCTCCGGCTACAGCATTTTCAAATTTCTGGCTCCGGCTCCAGCATTTTTTTATGCCCAGCTCCAGCTCCAGCTCCTCTCACCATATATTAATGATTGATAAATCTCTTGAAATTGTACCTTGCCACTCATAGGCCATAGCAGGCAGCCACACAAAACATTTCATCACCATCACATGATTCATCAGGCTACTTTTTAAAATTTAGACCAAAGCCTGTTGCAGCTATTAATCTAAATTCTAATGACTATAGCTGTGCCTTTGTGGCTTTTTTTTATCATTTATTAATAATAATACCTACACCTTTCATGACAAAAAAAAGTTTTACAAAAAGACAAAAAAAAAACAATTAGAAATCATTCAAAATAAAAAAAAATAGCATAAAAAAGTTTATCTAAATATGAACTCTTTGTATTGGGCTGGAGCCGGAGCTGACACATTTTTTATCAGCTCCAGCTCCAGCTCCAGCTTCCCAAAAATAACTGGCTCCACTCACCAAAATTGCTTCCAGCTCCTGGCTCCAGCTCCTGGCTCCAGCTCCACAGCCCTGATTTCAACAGTGTCGGTAAGATCTTTGTGCCTTTCTTAAGCAACTCTCGTGAAGCCTACGGAACGACTAGGCTATACTATAGTGTTTCGATAAAGTTCAAACTAATTCTCGTTAAAACATGCAGTAGGCCTATTCCTAATCCAAGTGTTAGTACAATACCGTAATTGTGTATCACCCTGTTATGGCGATACTTCGTATAATTATTAATTGTGCATCAGACTGACTCATCCGTAGGCTTATTTCCTATTCCAATTCAATGTTGTATCCAATATCGTAATTGTATCAATCTGCTATTGCGTTCTTTCATGTAATTCATTTTTACTTTTCATCCATTTGTTTACGTGATCTTTTACGCATTTTCATTACTGATGGCCTAATTAATCCATTCAGTGCGCCAACGCACTTGCATTTCTTTATATCATTACTAGGTCCATTCTATGTTCCATTTAAGCATATCATTAGCCTACCTAAATTAGTGTTCATCACCCAGTGTAGTACTTAACAATTAATCTGTATAACCATTTCCTTGTATGCTAATCCTCAGTTTATCTTGGCATACTATAAATGCCGTTATATAATTGTTAATAACTATAATTACTGTCATTGCATTTGTTATTTCACTGTGAACAAATAACTGATTTTTTCTTAAACACAAAACTACAAGAATTTTTCTAACCTTAACAATATTATTTGCTTGGGTGTAATCCAAGCTGGTGACCTCGAATAAATATTTCGTATCATTTCATTCAGCAGTTATAGTAGGCCTACTCCATTAACCACATAAAACCGGTTAATGTTAGGCCTACTAATAAATAAATATATATATACAGTATATATATATATATTATAATAGTAATAATAAAAGAGGAGAATCCTAGCTGTTTTTTTTTATTATTGTATTTTGTCTTTATTTTTCTCTCTGATGCGTTTTGAGTGTTAGAATTTATATTTTATGCAGTAAAAAAAAAAATGGTTTAAAATATATGGTTTTATTGAATATTTTATGGAGCACGATTCTTCCAACCTTTTCTGGTTCAAGGCCACCCCAGTGCCATCTGTTCATCTTTCGCGGTATGCCGGAGGATTTTCGTCTCTCGCTGTTGAAAAGCCAGTCCTCCCAACCCTGATCTTGTAGTTTTGGTACGAACATAATGATTCGCCAATATTTTCTTCCATATGGTATTTTCTGATCTTCATTAACTTTGGAAGTTTCCATGACTTTAATTTTGTTTTTGCATGAAAGTTCTGCGATTTTAACATGTATTAAAGTATTGACTAGATTTTCTGTGAAAGTAGTGAACACAAGTGAATTAAATTATATTATTATTTTTTTCTTTCTTGTTTTTTTGTGTACTGAAGTTGTGTTTTGGTATTTTGTAATTTTAATACCTAAAAAATGGTAAAACTTGTTTTCAATCTCGCTTTTAAATTTGTTGCTTGGATGTGGTTTCTCTAAGTGGGAAAAAAAAGATGGGCGTTGAATTCTCTGCTGAAAAGCATGAACGTGTTATCGATGTGGCGTTTGTAGAGACTGATTTAAAAGATGCATTTTGTTTCGTGGTGATGTTGGGTTTGCTAAAATGAGGAATGTATTAATATAAAATATAGTAGAAGTTTGACATAAATGAAAAACATAGGTTTGGTATGATATAAATTCAAAGTAGGCCTCGGGTAAATCCCAGAAAAGGATACGCGACTGTTTGCACGTAAACATACCAACATATTTCAGCATGATCTGACTGGAACATGTGACGTTGTTTTGTTCAACCAATGGGATGTTGGAGAGTGTCACGTGATGCCACACATCTATTTCATCAAATGTATTTGTAGAGTCTTGGTATTCAAATAGTACTTGTAATATATATATATATATATATATATATATATATATATATATATATATATAAATCATTTAATAATGTCTGATAGATAACACAAGTTAATTAAATAATAAGAAAGTTAGGAATTTGGAAAACTCGTAATATAATGTATTTAAAATTGTAAGTTCTAGGATCAAACTAGAAAAAGACGAAAGAACATATTTTCCCAATGCGTGATAAAGTTCTGAATTCTCGAGGGTAGAGGGAGAAAGAGAGCGCACAAGACCGATTGGCGCCGATTGGCTGTTACCGACTACAGCCAATCAGAGGGAGAAGAGTAATCAAACAATTCCCCGGCAATTCACGGGAATATCCTCTAAAGCAGTGGTTGGCAACCCGCGGCCCAAGAGAGAGACATTTTACTAACCATTGTCTACAGTCTACACTCTACAGTCTACATCAGGGGTGGGGACCTGCGGCCTTTTGGGGTACTAGTTGCGGCCTTCTGCCTACTTGACATTCAGAATTCATACCGTACGATAATGGACAGCAACTGATACCCTTTTAGGGCTTTAGGCTATTTCATTAGATCATGGTTTCAGCTTCACTGCTTCTTACACATACAAGCCTTCTTTATGGCTTGAACAATAGGAAATATGGCAACGCTGCCAGTTGAAACTGGCAGCGTTGCCTTACGGCTTACAGATGGAGTTGATTGAGCTATTAGAAGATAATATCCTTAAGTCTCTATTTGATACTAAGAAGGATCCTGTTGGAATATGGAAAAATGCCGTTGAATACCCACGTCTGCGCCAACATGCTCGTCGAATGTTGTCTTGTTTCGGCACAACCTACTGTTGTGAATCAACGTTTTTGTATGTGACTCAAATCAAAACGCGCTTGAGATCTCAGATGACGAATATGCACCTGTAGGACCAACTAAAACTACGGTTAACGATGTTGGAACCAAATGTACGACTCCTGTCCCGCAATAAGCAGTCACAAAAAAGTCATTAAATGGTTTATCACTTTTTCACTTAATATTACATCATTTCACTTAATATCATTTTCTATTGTTCTATGTCAATTATCCCCCCCCCCCCCCAAAATGCACTTGCTGAATTTTTTATTTACTATAAAAACCCTCACGTATTATCAAGTTTGATTTAAAATTAGTAAATATGTAGATTGTAGACTAAAATATGACATTTTGTTGTACTGTATATGTTAAATACTCAGCATGCGGCCTGATAGGGTCTTGGTTAAATTAAATGCGGCCTAATAGGGTTTTGGTTAAATTAAATGCGGCCTAATAGGGTCTTGGTTAAATGAAATGCGGCCTTCCAATTAAAAAAAGTTCCCCACCCCTGGTCTACATGAATGAAAATTTTTGAATTTCTATTAATATTTTCATAATCTTACTGATATTTGTTTAATTTAACAAAATTTATTTATATTAATTATTATTATATTAAAAAATGTTTCTTTTGCTTTACTATTTGAAGTTGATCACAATTCAATTAATATGTAAATAATAATTTTCTTTAACTCATGAAATTTTCAGGCTGTATTAAATGTATTTAAGCATATTCGTGGGGCCATGTTTAGCGCACATGCATATTTTTAACCTTGCGGTCCACTGAGATGAAGGAAGGCCACTCATGCGGCCCACTCACAAGCTTAGGTTGCCCATCACTGCTCTAGAGTCATTGATAAAGTTCGATCGAAGCCAATTAAGATATTGCTTACATAGCCTACAGGGTATCTCAGAAGTTGCGCACCATTGGCTAATACAGCTTCATTCAATTTAATTATTTTAATTAAGATAGCTTTTTTATTAATTGTACATGCTATTAATTTTATTATTCGAACATTATCGAACATATATTGTAATTAAACCACTTATAAACCATTTCGACTCGTAAACCTCGTAAGTCTGAATAAAGCCTATGGTGCGCGACTTCTGATACACCCTGTATATAATTTGTTTTTCTACCTGTTACTTATTACAATATTTTTCTAACATGTTTCATACACCATTGTCCATTGTGATTTATACGTGGTTCGAGTAAAGCTCGTAAGTGGAGTAATGACATTTTATTCATGGACACACTTAGACTTTGTTACCGAAGCAACAATTAATGGATTCGGTAGCAATAATTTCCAAACAAACGAACATGTTGAGATTAACGACCTCGCCATCTACAAGCAAACCTAAAGTGTAGTACCTAGTGTCGTTTCCAGTGGGTGTGGTAAATTCTGGTTGCCTTAGTAATATAATTCGGATTGGTTCTTGTGAGAAAAGGTAGGCCCAAAGCCGAAACAGGGTCGTGGTTAACATCCTGTAAACCCAAGGTCTAATCTTGTATGATGTAGGTTTGCCGTAGGTGTTTCAGTAACTCCAAAATAACCCAATTCTTCTACGTATGCTGATAGGCCTAACCCAGCTAGGCCTGAGAATAAAGTGGCTATCGCTACCAATTCTGTAATCATAACCCAATTAAAGTCCTCCTTATTATTTCGCAGATTTGCATGTGTGATTTCAATAAAGTTGTTGGGGCCAATCCTTCAATGAAACTTATATTAGCTAGTGCGGAACCTAAGGTCCCATCCCCATTGGAAGCCCTCCCCCCTCTCTCTCTCTCTCTCTCTCTCTCTCTCTCTCTCTCTCTCTCTGCGCGTGGCGACAAATGGGCCTAAATGAAGTGTGATAATGGAGAGATGAAGTGGGGTGATTTATTTTTGCGAAGTAACAAATCCTTTTGATACGTCGGGAAAAAAAAAAAAAAAAAAAAAAATTATTTTCAGAAAGTATGTTGGTCCTAATGAGGTTAGGTTAGCCAAGATTTGCTTGGGTTAAGTTATACAAGATTAGCGAGTACTTCGCTATTTAATGACTTAACAAGAACCACCCTTCGAGCGCTCAATAGCATACGAAACATTTACCACGCCCTTCTCGGCTCGATAACACTAAGTTTAGGTTTGGTTAATTACTTTTTTAGATATATAGATTTAAAAAAAAAAAAAGGTCGATACCTCGCTTATACGGGGATGCGCACATTGTATGTTTATATATATATATATATATATATATATATGAGGGTCGCGAGTGCGAGGGGGGGGGGGCGAACTCGCCAAACCAGCTTTGAAGTAGACGTGTTTTAACTTTGTGACTATTGTGTACGAGGGGCACATGGCGCAAATACACGCATTGAAAATATATTGTGAGCGTACGAGGTGGGTATTCGGCTATACCAAGTTGTCTGTGGATGGGGGAAAGGGTTTGAACTATTCAATCGTGAAACAATCAAAATCGCCAATGTGGTGAGTTCGCTCCTCATACTCGCGACGCCTCGGTCTGTGCCTACCATATATAATTTTTATCGATGTTTTCCTCGCAAATTATCTTTCATAAACACTTAAACTTTTTTAAAAAGAAGAAATTTCAGAAAACATGAAATGACAAACAACCTAAAATATTTTCTAAAATCTTGTAAATCTTGCAAATCTTGCAAAGAACACTTCAATGATCTGTAAAATATATTTATTCAACGTTCGATGTTTATGGTTTGAAAGTATGAAAAAAGAAATCCACGATTTCGTATTTTGTTTTGAAAAATGTGCGTAACGACTCTTACATATTTTAATAAATTATTTAGGAAAGTTTAAGTAAAATTTTTAGTGTCGCGTGCTTCGATAACATTTTTATTCGGTAGCTGCTTTCGCCTAAAAAATTAGGTTACAAAACAAATTTGTTTAAAAAGTTCACTCTAAAATTTAGTAGGTCAAGTTCCTGCCTTGATAGCAAATGATAAGTAACTAGGATTTCGTTACATCCGTTGACTAAATGGCAGTGATTTTGTTGT
>JAJOZX010014396.1:20000-42500 GCA_023014485.1 Bathynomus jamesi
AACGGCCAGGAGAAGCTGCGTGGAGTTCCGAAAGTTTCAGCTGGCACGGGAGCGGAGACGGCACGCGTCTGCATTGATCTTGTGCGGGAACACGACCTGTCCGAACGAATCAAGGGGTTATCATTCGATACAACGGCATCGAACACCGGAATTCACGTGGGAGCCTGCGTCAAGATTGAGGAGGGTTTCGGGAAGCAACTTCTTTACCTAGCATGCAGGCACCATATGTACGAAATCATCCTGGCCCAAGTCTTCCGGTCTTCGATGGGCCCCACCTCTGGGCCCGAGACTGGGATCTTCAAAAGATTCCAAGAGCAGTGGGGTTTCATCGACCGATCTCTTATCACCACTGCTATTGATTCAGATAGCTGCAGCATTGCTGGACCTCTTCAGGGTCTCAAGGACCGAACTGTCCTTGTCGTGAGGGAAGCTCTGGCTTCTGGTCAGCCGCGGGATGACTACCAAGAACTTCTTCAACTGGTTATCCTCTTTCTCAGGGAAGAGACTGTCGCCAATGTGCCAATGCGGAAGCCAGGAGCATACCATCATGCGCGGTGGATGGCGAAAGCCATTTACGGATTGAAGCTGTACCTCCTTCAGGACCAGTTCAGGATGACCGGGCGGGAGCTGAAAGGAGTTAAAGAAATCTGCCTGTTCGTCGCCCTGGCCTACGCAAAGGCTTGGAGTCGTGCGACGAGAGCAGAGCAGGCCCCACGTGTGGATCTGGAGTTCTTGCTGGACCTGGAAATACTGCAGGAAGATGCCGTGATCGTCGACGTCGCCAAGCAAGCGCAAGCGGCCATGAAACGATACCTCTGGTACTTCGAGACGCTGGTCGGCTTGGCATTCTTCGATTAAAGGGTTCCTCAGGAAGAGAAACAAAGGATGCGAGAGAACCTCGCCAAACCGGCATCGAGGAAAGCGTTGAAGCGTCTGGAGGGGAAGACCGTCCTCGGCTCCTTCAAAGGAAAGAAGATTTCGGATTTCGTTACCTCGAGGACGAAGGATCTCTTCACCGCACTCGGATCAACGGCGCCTTCGTCGAAAATCCCACTTCGTCTTGGGAAAGCGACCCACACTACCAAGCAGGCCTAGCTAGGGTCCGCGTCCTGGCTGTGGTGAACGACTCGGCTGAACGGGGAATCGCTCTCATCGAGAAATTCAATACTGCCCTAACAACGAAGGAAGAAGACAACAGTACCTGCTGAAAGCAGTTTTCAAGAACAGGAAGGATTTTCCGAAGAAGCAGAAGGGGGAAATGATGAAGTGATGAGTCTGTGCTCTCTGACGGAAGGCGTGATTTCTCGGGACCCCTTATTGTTGTCGAAGGAGTCTCATTTTTGGCCAGGAGTGATAAATATGTAAAACGAACACGGGCATCTATGTGGATTAAAAATATAATGTGGTTCTCATTTATGAAACACCCTAGCCGACAAGTTGGAAAAGTAGTCGAAGAGAATAGGAAAGGGGTGGAAGTGAAAAGAAGTAAAATAAGAACGCTTACAAACACTGTCATACCATCCAAACTACAGATGTGCAAGTAAAGAGAGGATAAGAAAAAAAAAAGTATGGAGAGTATAACAAAAAGTGTGGGGGTTTACGCTACGAGCTACATCCAAGTTCGTGTGAGTCTAAATATTTTTTTTAATATAATTTTGTTTGCATATCACAAGTTGGCATGAATCGTCAACAGACTCAAACCTCGACCATTACCACCAGAGCTCCTGTTGCTAATCGTTTTATTATTTTAAACGATGTTAATAAAGGGTGATCCAGAGAAATGGGACCCAAAAGAAACTCCTGTAACTCTTAAAGTATAAGTCCTTTTATAAATCATACGCATCATTCGAAAGAGGATAGTTACAAGTTTGTACAGGATTGTATAGGTTTTGACAATACAAGACAAGATAAGATACAAAACAAAATAAAGTGTTAGTTAAAACTAACCCTTCAAGATGACTGCATGGACTGTGGAACAGCTGCGTTTCATAACTGAGCAATATTATGAGCATGGACGAAGTGTAGTTTCAGCTCTTAGAAGGTGATTTTGACATCTGAAAATTTGTCTTGAAAGATCTTTGAGCTGAAACTACACTTCTTCCATGCTCATAATATTGCTCAGTTATGAAACGCAGCTGTTCCACAGTCCATGCAGTCATCTTGAAGGGTTAGTTTTAACTAACACTTTTATTTTGTTTTGTATCTTATCTTGTCTTGTATTGTCAAAACCTATACAATCCTGTACAAACTTGTAACTATCCTCTTTCGAATGATGCGTATGATTTTATAAAAGGACTTATACTTTAAGAGTTACAGGGGTTTCTTTTGGGTCCCATTTCTCTGGATCACCCTTTATTTTAAAAATACCTATCTAAACTCTCTTTAAACATATTAACGCTGTTAGAGTTCACGACGGACGCGGGAAGATTATTCCATTTATTAATTACTTTAAACGTAAGAAGTTTTTAGCGATGTTAGTAATAAAACGTCTGCCACGTAATTTAAATCCGTTATTGCGAGTATTATTATCAAAAGTGAACAGTTTGTCAAAATTTACGTTATCCATTTTATTAACGACTTTGAAAACTTCAATGAGCTCCCAACCCCAACATTCCACACACTCACAGGACCAAAATATTTGGGGTCACATACAACACATCATTATCTTTTGCAAACCACATTCAGGACATTAAAAACAAATGTACGTCAAGACTTAACAAGCTTGGGGTAGTAACAGGCACAAACTTTGGACACCAGCAGGAAACAACATCACTCATACAAACAATATATTCGCTCAGTTATGGACTATGCTAGCCCATGCTGGGCAACCATTATCTCAAACACACACACAAACACCTTACAGACAATACAAAACAACGCACTTTGTATCATTACAGGACGCACTCAAACAACACCAATAGAACACCTGCACACAGAAACAAAAATACTGAAAGTTAAGGAACATTTAGACATGAGGGGAACACAATTCATGGCAGCAGCGACAACTAACCCACAACACCCTTGCCACTACATGTACAATCATGCACCGACACCTCGCACCATTAAGGTAACACCAGAGACACATAACCAAATACTCCATTCCATACCACGCCCCACAAACATCACACAGTACAGAAAACACATATACAGCCACCTAACCCACAAAGCACTGACACGACTCGGTCCGAATGCGGTCCTAGGTGCGAAGCCGCCACCCATTAACAGGTCAAAGATCAGTCTGAGCGTATCGGATCGAGTTAACTTAGCACGATTCCGATGTGGACATCACCCCAACTTACGGACATATAAACACAGACTAGACAACTCCACAGACGACACCTGCCACCTGTGCCAGGACACACCACAAACAATTGAACACATTATGACAGACTGTACCGCTCAAACACAACAACGAACACAACACATCATCACTAGTGCGCTGAACCTCTGGTCCACTCCTGAAAGGGCGATCGGTTACCTGCGTGCCGCCGGCTTGCTCGATCAGGGTGGGCTGATCGGCTAAACAACAACAACAACAACGTTGACAAATGAGGTGCCTGCCCACCTCATTATTCGACGTTGACAAATGAGGTGCCTGCCCACCTCATTATTCGACGTTGACAAATGAGGTGCCTGCCCACCTCATTATTCGACGTTTCTTCACCCCTAATCCGTTGCTGTCTCTGTACAGGGGTTTGTCCGGCCTTGTATGGAGTACGCTTCTTGTGTGTAGGATGGCTCATCCCACACAGCTCTATTTGACCGGGTGGAATTAAAGGCTTTTTTCTCATCACTTCCTCGCCTCTTACTGCTTGCCTTCATCTCTCTCCGCCGCAATGTTGCCTCAATTTCTCTCTGCATCGCTATTATAACGGACACTGCTCTTCTGAACTCTAAACTGCATGCCGCCGCCTCTAAGGAGAGCACGGAGAACCAGACTTTCAACACATTTTTATTCCTTTTCTCTCCAACTCTTTAACGCAAGGGTTAATCGATATTTTTAATCTTTCATCATCTTCGCCGGTCATTCTGGAACAATCTCCCCCAATCCATATTTCCTCCTGTCTATGACCCCAATCTTTCAAACGCAGTGTCTCTAGGCATCTCGAAACCCTGAACCTTGGTTTTGGCTCTCTTCCTCTATAGGGGTGGAGCGTTTTTGCGGTCATTCGGCCTTGGCCCGTCCTTCCAGCTTAAAAAAAGTACTCTAATATTGTGTATCATTTTCAATATGGCATACTTTCCCGTCTATCATTGCCGTTAACTATTAAAGAGTTGTAAATACTGTATTAATGTCGTCATAACTCTCAGGCAATGTTTCTGAACGTGGGGGTCGCGGTAAGTGCTCAAGAAGTTCATATTAGTTAAAAAACGAAAAATCAGCATATACAGAAAACTGAATATTATTTTTCAACCAAAAATTAGAAAAATATTTAAAATCAGACAGCCTATATTTTTTGTCAAGTGAAAACTTCTTGTAATGTTAGTTTTTCAGTTGAAATTATCTTCTCTTCATCGTAATCTTCATATGAAATTGTTACTCCTTTCAATGTGCCTACTTTGCATTCGTTAATCTTCTTGTATTCGGTTGAATGGACTAAACACAAAGTAACACGTATACTGTCAATTTCATTGCTTTGTTTTAACTGTTACCATTGATGAGAAGCCCAATTCGCATAAATATGAAGTTGCAAATTGGATTAAAACTTTGTGCTTCAGACACTACTTCTAGATACTCGCTTTTCCGTACAATCCAACTTGTACGTAAGTCTTCTGACGAGAGTGACAACTGTCGGGTCTTGTCAGAAGAATGTTCAGTCAATTTATCGTGTACGTTTCCTGCAAGTTCAGCAGAATCTACCATCCTTTTATTGAACGGATTAAATATTTACTTCTTACCACGCCTTCCATCATCATGTGGGAGATAGTTCGGGAGCTAGTTTTACAGTTGAAGTGTATGCTGCATCGTCATTTCGGGAATGGGGGGGAGGTCGCAATTTTTTTTTTTTACACGAAGGTTTAGTTTTCGTGATTGAAGCGTGTTCCATGATCACGGATAACCTGATTTCACGGATGACTTAGTATACCCCGTCTGTGGGTGGGTGGTACAGCCGCTGCTGCCCGCATCCCACTTCTCGCTTGTATAAAATTAGGCATCGATGTAAAAAATTGAATATGATTATTAATTATCTAAGCCTATAGAATACAAATACAAAATAGTTGAAATTGTTTAATTTCCCATCTTTTCCCGTACGGGTGGGCCTGGGAGTGTTATGCTACAACTACTACTTCAACAAATAAAAAAGTTGTTGCATACTCATTGGAGTATGACATACCAACCCTCAATAACCATCAGTGGACTTTTATTCAGCGTGTTGTAAAGCTTCTTGTCCCATGTGAAAAATTAACGAATGACTTTGTCTCTGATTTTTCTTGTTTTTCCATGGTGACTCCCGGTGTAATGGTCTCGTGATATTTTTGCGTAACATAATTGATGATGCTGGTATTCATACTATGAAAACGATTTAGTAGAAAATTTACAGAATCGCTTCAAGCAGTGGAAGACAGACATTAATTGAATGATTGTTCAGGTTTTAGATCCTTGTTTCAAACTTGCTTTCATTAGTGTCTGAGTTTGTAAAAAATGAGTCAGTCATTGTCTACACCACCTGATGCTGGACCTACACGTAATATAACTCATGACAATGAAGCAACTGCTTTTGCTTCATGAGAAGATCAAGAACTTTCGAAAAAGAAGCTGAAGGTTGACTTATGGAGCTACTTCGATGAGGTTGCTACGTTTTCACAGTCAGATGTGCCTCCACCTATGCAAAGTTGTCAAAAAGAATTAGACATCTATTCAAAGCAGTTACGAGTCAGTCGTGACACGAACCCTCTTGATTGCTGGCGCTATAATGGCGAAATGACGTGGTGAGAAGTATTTGTAATTACCGACGCACGTAATCGTTTAACTCCTGATGCTGCTGAACGACTAATTTTTCTACATGATAATCTTCTAGCCTTAAATTATTCGGTTTTATTTTTGTGGTAATTATTATTACTGCCTGTTCATTTTTTTAACCCTTTAATGCCCAGTGTGTGAAATTTTCATCGTTAACTTTGGAAGCAATTTTAGACCTTCCAGTTCCCAATGTGTGAAATTTAACACATTTCGTATTTTATTAATTATGAACAATAAAACTTTGTAAAATTATTTTTCAGTTATTTTGGGTCCAATTAAACGATTTTTATATCCCAATTTTTTTTTTTTTTACTTTTCGACTTAATTTGGGTATGAAAGGGTTAAGATTATTACTTATTAGTGTCACTATACCAACCCCGGAAAAAGTTGCAAGAATTCCCCGCCCCCCCCCTCAATCTGATTTTCAACATGTAGTTTAACCCTTGAAAGCTAGCGTGGCCTATTACAATAAAAATAGACGTTTTTCTGGAAATTATTTCTTGTATTGTATTTCATTAATGCATTAGAGCGAATACATGCAATGTACGAGTGTGTGGAAATGTGTATATACGACTCCACTTCGGTCAAATGCTTTTTGAAAAGGCAGCGAATGTCACTACCCAGAAGGATATGACGCTCATAATGATGATCTACTTTCCACTCTTTTAACATGGCGGAACGCTGTCCTTAAGAGGCTTTTCTCCACTGTGGAAAGCCCTTTGAAAGAGCTCTTTGAGATCACTTAGTTCATTCCATCCTCCTCTTATTATGGCCTTTGAATTCTCCATTCAGATGAATTTTTCCATTTTTCCCTTCTGTCGCCATGTATTTTTTATTTAATTCTCTCTCTCGCTCTCTCTTTGATAAGTTAGTTGAATGGTCTGCTACTTGGTAGATGGCATTCAATATGTCTAGGAAGAGAGTAGAAAAATATTTTTTAGAAAATTTCATAAGGAATAAAAAAAAAATGCATTGCACCGATTAAGTGAGGTAGAGTTGTTTTTGCCATCACATCTTTTCTCCCCTTTCTTTCGGATGGCCGGTTGCACGTGACGGGTGAGGGCATGGTGTGGAAAATCTGATTTGTTCTTAATTCCTGTTTCCACCCATTTCCTGTAGAAGAATTTCATCACTTTGCCGGCGTGATGGGTTTGCGCGTACATGGGTGTAGACACAGCGAGTTTAACTTTTACCTCTCTCTTAATCCTTTTGGGTCTAGCCTGAAGTGGGTCATGAGGTGTTTGTTGGACCGATACCTCGGTAAATAGAGCTGTAAATACTCATAAAATCAAAACCACGTATTCGAGGCTTTTGTATCACCAAGTGGTTAATGTGCGATCATCACAAGTACAGGGTGAGCCGTAAGTTTCCATACATAGGAAAAATAAACATTTTTTTATGGACAACCATTTTTATTTATATAATATGCTCTACATGGTTGCCATTGTTTTGAAAACACATTTCAATACGTGTTCCCCACTGTTGATGAACACGCATTAGCACAGTTGACGTTATGCTTGTAATGGCGTTGGTGATACGTTCCTTTAGATGATTTATGTCTCGTATCTTTTCCTGATACACCATGGCCTTCAAGTGCCCCCAAAGATAGAAATCAAGGGAGGTGAGATCTGGGGATCTGGGAGGCCACTCCACAGGACCACGCCGACCAATCCAAGCATCCGGAAACTGCTGATCCAAATACCGACGCACGTGAAGACCATAATTTAAATTTTCCTATGTATGGAAACTTACGGCCCACCCTGTATATTATTGGTTAGTTTATATAGCGGTGCTATTTTGTGTACGATCTCTGTATGTGCATAGCGTGACTGTAGAGCTAGCTTATATATTCTCTTTTCTGTAAAATTTCCTTGGCTACTTTCCTAGAGTCAAGGTATCTTTTCAAGCTTTTTCCATACCCGCTGCCTCGGGAGCAGAGGGTCGTGCTTTGGTCTTTCTTCACACGTACGTCAAGCTGGTGGCCCCCGCCTTTAGGCCTGGATTAATGGAAGAGCGAGTTGCTTTCTTGCGCTCTCCACCGCACATAGCCGTTACACGCGGTTCATCTGGTACCGTCCTGAGCCAGGCATCTAGTCTTCTTTTGAAGACGTCAACTTTGACCCCTGTCATGTTCCTGAGGTCCTTTGGAAGCTGGTTAAAACGTCTTGGCACCCTGACAACCAAACTGTTTTCTTTGCGTTGAGGAGGTCCCTTGCCGGGCCTTTAGTTTAGGAACACTGCACACATTCTGCCTTTCCTATTTTCCAGTGTTTGGGTGTGTTTGGCTGTGAAATGTGTCTGAAAAAAAATTTATATATATATATATACCGTGTTGTCCAGAAAAAAGTAAGCTATTGCTTTTATCAACTATTATATTTACTATTGCCACGTATGTAGCACTTCTGTCTTTATAATATTTGTTTTTGATATACTAAATTTCTTTGTTGGAGTTTTTTCAAAAATAAAACTGAAATAAAGTCTTAAAAGCAATAGCTTACTTTTTTCTGGGCAACCCAGTATATGTGTATGTAATGTTAGGCCTGTTCAAAAATCAACGTTTTCTTATTTTCATAGGTTTCTGTACATTTTCCCATGCTTTTTGACCTGAAAAAGCCGAAAATCACAACTATTTTGACCTAGGATGTTGGAAAGCATTGCCGCATGGAGCTTTAAATTTTCTGCCTTGAAATCGGCCAAAGCGCCAATTCCGGGGTCCCTTGAATTATGTTTTGCACTTTAACTTTTGATCTAAACAAGATAGAGCAACAAATTAGGTATCAAATGAAAGAGCATAAAATTAATAAATAATAATAATAATAAATAAATAAATAAATAAATAAATATCTATCATTTTTCAGGAAACAACAGAAACTCAATCAGAATCTAGAAAACCATCTACAAGTTACAACTTCACAATGGCATTAAGCAAGGAGCTGAGGGAGCTCCGTGGGCGCACAGTTGATATCTCAGAACCTCCACGTACTGTCCACAGGCAGGTGTCAACTGGGCCATCTACCAGATCTCTCACTGAAACTTTCCTGGTTGGATACCCTTCAGCTTTTATCAGTGGTTCCCAGCTTCCCACCAACAGACAGGCGTTCCAGTATTTCCTTAATCTTCAGAATTTACCGGAAAATGCAGGGAGGCCCATGGTTCAAGACCTTGCATATGAAACAGTTGAATCTATTATCCCATTCTGGCAGATGGCTAGGATCAAGACAATGACCAAGTACAACGCAATGAAGCTCTTCATGAAACTACATGAGAAACATCGTGCTCTGGTGAAAAGCAAAGGAAGAGCAAGTAACCCTGGAGGAAAAAGAGGAGCATTTGTGCTGGAATTAGACAGCCTGTTCGATATAGGAGCTCCAGATACAATCCAGGAAATACAGAACAACAGACTGTTATCCAGAGAGAAGAAAGATGAGGATATCAGGTTCTACGAAGACCAAAAGACTGAGAGGAAAGGTCATATGTCTGGTCATGACAAGATTTTTGAGACAAGATCCCTGCAGCAAGCAGCGAGGAATGAAAGACTGCAGCATAGACAAGAACAAGGTAAAACTAATTACTTTGAACGTTACAAAAAGTTTTAAGTTTTACTCCATTGCGATATTTAGCATGTACTTAACAATTACTGTCTTAACATGTTGTACTATTTTACAGCTGCAGCAGAACAAGAGGCAGTTGTTCATGTGGATGACATTACCTGGGGTGACTCAACTGACAACGACGCTAACACAGAGGACATGGATTACCATCAGCCTCGTCCTGGATGTTCTCACCATCAAGACACTGTGACTAGTGTGACTTTGACGTTTCCAAGGAAGGTCATGGAATGTGATGTCATCTGCAATACAGCTGATCGTTTCGTTTTATCAGACAATCAAGTTACTGCCATGGTTTCTGCCACCTTGAAAGCTGGAGGGGCTGATCTGGATAACTTCGTCATCTCAACCTCAACAACACGTCGCAACAGAATGCTGTCCAGGTATAATATCAGCCAGAGTCACATGTCCAAGTTTTGTGAAAACCCCCCACAGTACGCTGCCTTACACTGGGATGGAAAGTTGCTCAAAGATGTCTTGGGCAGTGAACCTGGAAGTACCTCAGAGACTTTAGCTGTGCTAGTGTCTGGTCCACCTTCATACACTGAAGGAAAGTTATTGGGAGTACCTGTCATCGACAATTCTTCTGGCACAGCTCAGGCTGAGGCTTCAATGGATTTACTGGAGACATGGGAACTTACGGATAATGTTACTGCCCTTGTTTTTGACACTACATCCAGTAACAGTGGAGTTCACAGAGGAGCTGCCAAACTGCTAGAGAAAATGCTGAACAAAAAGGTGTTTTATCTGGCCTGTCGACATCACATCCTGGAAATCCTAGTAGGAGCAGTTTGGGAGAAGCTGTTTGGGAAGGTGAAGGGGCCAGATAATCCCTGGTTTGAGCATCTGAAGGATGTTTGGACGGACTTGTCCAAGGAAAACCCAAAGATGCTGGCTATCAACAGCAAATGGCTGAAGGAAAAGAAGAAGAACAGTGAAGAAATACTCCAAGACATTCTAACAGCAGAAAGGCTTCCAAGAGCGACTACAGGGAAATGGCTGAACTGACAGTCATTGTTCTTGGAGGAACGCCTCCTCGAGGTATTCACTGAAGTCGACCAGGCGCCATTCATCAGGCCAGATGGATGGCCAGAAACCTGTACTCCATGAAAATGCTGATGTTTGCAGATCAACTTGAGTACGACGAAGACACTGTATCAAAGCTGGAAAGACTAAACACCTTCCTTGCGCTGTTCTACACTCCTGTATGGATGATGTCAATGTCTGCTGCAGATGCTCCCGTGAATGATCTAAGTCTAATCCAGGACATGTTGAAGTACAAGAAAACTGACCCAGAGCTTGCTGATGCAGTACTTAATAAGATGGAAAACCACAAATGGTACCTGACGCAGGAAGTCGTGCCATTTGCCCTGTTCAGCAGTAGATTGAGTGACACATTGAAGCACGACATTGCTGCCCAGTTACATGCCACTGAGAAGCCAGACAGCTTCAGAACAGGAAAGCCTCTATTCCAGAGAGTCACAGCTAAGACCATCCTGGTTGATCTCATTGGCCCAGAATCACATTTCCTGCTGGACACACTGAACATTGGATCCGAGTGGCTTCTGGAACCTGTCACGTCTTGGCCACAGAATGAGGACTACAGAAAAGCGTTGGACTATGTTAAGAATCTGAAAGCGGTGAATGACATTGCTGAACGTGGTGTCAAGATGATGAGCGACTTTGCAAATGTCATAACAACAGATGCCAAGCAAAGGGACTATCTCCTTCAAGCTGTGGAGTTCAACAGACGCCGCTTTGACAGCTTCAAGAAACAAACTCTCAACAACTGACTGTGTAAATGTCATTATGAAATTAATCATCATGTAATGCTTTCACTTCTTGATCGATTAGACTTGACAAAATGTTAATCTCAAATTTGTGTCATGAATAAGGCGCCTTGTCTGCCTTGAGTGTGAGAAAACGAATTTTGTGATATTTCTGAAATATTTGTATGTACCAATGTGCCATTTCTTGTTCCAAGACTATCATAATTGTATAATTTAGAAAGAGGATTAAAAACACTTTAATTTGGTGCCTATTTTGTTGCTCTATCTTGTTTAGATAAAAAGTTATAGTGCAAAACATGATTCAAGGGACCCCGGAACTGGTGCTTTTGGCCGATTTCAAGGCAGAAAACTTAAAGCTCCATGCGGCAATGCTTCCCAACAACCTAGGTCAAAATGGTTGTGATTTTCGGCCTTTTCAGGTCAAAAAGCATGGGAAAAAGTACAGAAACCTATGAAAATAAGAAAACGTTGATGTTTGAACAGGGCTAATGTAATGTATGTATGGATGGATGAAGCGAAGTGAAGTGAATTTTTTCTTTCCAAGTACAATGATTGGTAAATAGTCATTATATATATTATATATATATATATATATATATATATATATATATATATACAGTATATATATATATATAATATAGCAAATCACTATAAAGGAAAGTAATAAATCTGTAAATTAAAAACTTTTGATTCAGGAAATGGAAATTTTTCTTTAGCCCTTGCTATATCTCTATCTTTATCTATCTATTCGGAAACAGGTTCGCGAAGAAACACAAAATTTCTAAAAATGCATATAAAATTAGTAATTGGTGATAGTGAAACCTCTCAATGCCGGAATAATGCGCGCAGAGCCTGTCACATTTTTTCTGTTGGGAGCGTTTCCCCCCACCCACCCGGTGCTCAGCCCCCCTTCTCAAATACAATAAACCTTCCTACAAACACGAAAAAGCCTAATTACAGTATAGTAAATACTGTACACTAATTTCACACAGAGTACTTTACTGAAAGAAAACCTAAATAAATAAGGCACTACTTAAGCATAAACAAATAAAATGTACTACAGTATTTACACACACACACACACACACACACACACACACACACACACACACACTACTTCATGTATGTTTCTGGTAACGGATTAAATGGTTAGTGCAATCGTATAACACGGTGGCTTAACCATTTGGCTTGGTTGGCAATAAATACCTTGTTTATATATATATATATATACTGTGTATATATATATATATATCCCCCTCGATTAGGTACTCCGGCTTGCCGGGCCGAGGGGGCTCGTACACCTCGTGGGTTGTTGAGGTTTCCTCAACTCCTCGCGGGGTGTGGGCGAAGAGTTACCTAGTTGCGTTTTTTTTTTTTTTTTTCCCTTCCTTTTCTTCCCCCCCCTTTTCTTTTCTTTTTGCTCCCCCTTTTTTTCCGTCTCTCCCGGAATTTCTTTTGTCTTGACTCGGTCCTGTGCCTCTGTCAATCGTAGTATCCCCCCCCTCTGTTTGTATTTGCAGTCTTGGGGTCATCGGGTGCACCCGCCGGGGGGCATCGCTCCGTGGCTGAGCCGTGCTCCGGGGGACGGTATGGGCGCCCGGACCGCTGCTGCGTCTGGATTGGGTCTTTGCTTGGCCCTTAACGGACAAATCTCCGTAGTGCCAATCTGCTGTTTTTAAAACGACAGTTAGGTTGGGGGGCGGGCTACCCGGGACGTTGGGCCTGCGCTTTGAAGGATGCAGCGGCGGCTGGTGCATCGCCTTGGGTCCGAGGCTGCCGTTTTTGTAAAACTACTGTTTATGGGTTCTATTTCTAAACTTCACTCCCCTCTTGTTGACGACTCTGGCCCGCCTTTGGATTTGGATCAGACTACTCCTTCTGGTCGTTCAGCGGCCTCTGCCTCCGCTGGATTGACCTTCAAGCCGTATGGCCCCCTCTCGTCCTCTGCGGCGTCTGGCTCTCGTGGCCGGACTCGTGGTGGCCGTAGGGCGGGGTCTTCGCGGCCCTTGTTCTCTCGCCCACTCTCGGTTACCGTTACACATGGACCTGTCTCTGCTGTCAATTTCTGTCCGGTGGACAGGTTCCTTGTTCTCCGCCCTTCCGCTGGCTCCCTTCCGGGCAACTCGGAACGGGTGTTTCAGCGCCTTAAGACGATAGGGGTTCCCTGTCGTTATGATATCCGCCCTCTGAAGGATGGGTCTCTTCTTTTGAAGTCCCGTTCTTCGGGGGTGACTGGGTCCCTTCTACAGTTGCAGGATGTCTTGGGTTGCAGAGTTTCTGTGACTCCCCATCCGCAATTGAATAGCTGTCAAGGCACCATTTTCGCTTCCCGTCTGCTGTCAATCCCGGTTGGCGAGTTGCAGGAGGATCTTGCCCCCCAGGGGGTAACTAAGGTCTTCCGCTTTTCGTCGCGCCGGGATGGTGCTCTTACCCCGTCCGCTCGTCTGCTCCTGACCTTTGACTCCCTTGTGCCTCCGGCCCAGGTGTTCTGGGGCATGGGTGATCGCCGGTCGTGTGAGTTTTCGGTGCGACCATATGTGCCTGACCCGGTTCGCTGCTTTGGCTGCAACCGGCTCGGCCATGTTAGCTCTGCGTGCCGCCGTGAGGGTAAGCTATGTGTCCGCTGCGGTGGGCCTGCGCACCCTATCCCGTGCACGAAGCCCCCGCGGTGCTCGAACTGTTCGGGGGCCCACCCTTCCTCTTCTCGGGACTGCCCCGTTTTCAAGTTTGAATTTGAGGTGCGGTCCTTAAGGACTACCGAATTCCTTAGTGCGCGGGAGGCGCGCGATAGGATCCGTGACCGGGAGCCGCGGCGGGGGTTGTCCTACGCTGCGGCTCTTGGCCCTGGCGGGTCCTCGGGCCCCTCCCGTGCTACCCCGGCGTCTACCGGAGTGGTGCCCCCCTGGAAGTCCCGGGGGTTGGTGGTCCTCCTGGCGCCGCGGGTCCTTCTTGTTCCTCTGCCTCACTTTCTGACATCCCATCTGATTCCCTGCCTACAAGTGCCCCTTCTCCCCCTCCGGCCTTGGGTTCTGGATCCTTGCCTGCTCGTCTCTCGGGTGGGGAGGGGGATGCCCCGAAGGGGAGGAGGAAGCGTCGCCGTGGTCGGAGTCGGAGTCCTTCCGACCCGATCCTGACTGCTGCTTGCCCTGCTTCCCCTTCTTCCCCGTCTTCACCGGAGGGGAAGCGGCGCGCTGTTCCTGATCCGCTCGGGACCCCCCCCCCCCCACTGTACGGAGGGCTGGTGAGGCGTCACCTCCCGGTGCCCCGACCAGTGTCCGGGTGTCGGTCGAGGTACACCGCCCCATGACACCCTCGATTACTGACTCTGTTCCCATGAAAGATCCGGTCGAGAGGGGCCTGGCCCTCCTTCATGGAGTCTCTCTCCCTCCGGCTCCTGCTGAGAGTGGTCAGGTCTCTCTCCTGGATCTACCTCTCCCACCTGTGGTCGACCTTTCCTCTCCCCCCCGTCAGTGCTTGTCTGGTTCGACGAGTCCTCGAACAGCTGGTTCCCCCCGGTCCCCCTCTGGTGGGGAGTTGGGGGTTTCGGCTGGGCCCGACTCGTCGTCTCTCCCCCCGCCGGGAGAGCCCCCCTCTGACCTCCCTGTTCTACTCTCCACTTCTCGTTCTACTACGGGTGAAGCAGATGCGGAGTCGGTGGCCCCTACCCCCCCAGTTCTGGGTGAGTCGGGGAAACCGATTCCGTCCCTGGTTACGGACCGTTGAGTTTGCTGCTCAGCTTGGTCCGTGGCTATTTCGCTGTTTTCTCTGCCTCTTATACTGCCGCTTCCCCTTACAGTTCCATCTTGCATTGGAACTGTAGGGGGCTTTTAGCTAACTGGGAGAACCTTGCCTCCCTGCTGGAGAGCGAGCGGCCTTCCTGTGTTTGTCTCCAGGAGACTATCCTGGCTGCGCGGGGACTCGCTCGTCTCTCTGGCTATGTTGGTTTCCCTTGCACCCCGGATGAGCGCGCACGCCGGCGGGGTGCGGCGATTTACGTGCATCATTCGTTACCATCGCGTGGTGTGCCTCTTCGCACTTCCTTGCAGGCTGTGGCTGTGCGGCTCTTTTTAGATCGCCAGTACACTGCCTGCTCGGTTTATATTCCTCCTCATGACCCTCCTCTCGCGACGCGGTTCGCGAGTTGGTGCTGCAACTACCTCGACCGTTTCTCCTCCTCGGGGACTTTAACAGTCGCGACCCGGCTTGGGGAGATGTTCGGTCGACTAATGTTGCTGGTGTTTTACTCTCCTTAATGGAGGAACTTTCCTTTGCGTGCCTCAATTCCGGTGAACCTACCTACTTCCACGAACCCACGGGTTCATTTACCTGTATTGATCTCTCCTTGGTGTCCCTCGATGCCTTACTCGATTTTTCGTGGAAGGTGTTGGGGGACTCTTATGGCAGTGATCATTACCCAGTCTGTCTTGAGCCGGTCGGTCCGCAGCCGGGCGTCTCGTCTCGACCGAGGTGGTGCCTTGCGCGGGCTGACTGGCCATCTTTCAGAGCTCGTTCCGTCATTGTCCGTTCGGTATTGAGCTTTGGCTCTGTGGATGAGAGCTTGGAGTTCTTCGAGCGGGTGGTGATGGGCGCCGCGGAGGACTGTATTCCTCGATCTTCCGGTAACCCGCGGACTCGTAGCGTCCCGTGGTGGACTCCAGCATGTCACCAGGCGGTGTGCGAGAGGAAGAGGGCATCGCGCCGCTTCCACCGCACCCGGCGCGCGGACCACTTGATTGAGATGCGGCGGGCGAAGGCTTTCGCCCGCCGGACTCTCAAGTTGGCCCGTCGGGCCTCTTGGCGTGCTTTTGTGCCCGGCATCTCTCCATCTACCCCTTCTGCTGCTGTGTGGCGGAAGGTACGTAGTATCGAGGGGAAGCCAGTCCCTGCTAGTCGCCCTGTCCTTCGGGACGGGGACGGCTTCCTTTCGGATCCTGCTGCTGTGGCTGATCGGCTGGCCGGTGCTTTTGCTGCGGTTTCCCGTTCGCCTTCAGCTGCGGATCGCCCTTTATCGGAGGTCACGTTCCCGCCCCCTGGGAACGAGCCCTATAACCATCTCTTTCCGATGCGGGAACTTCGGGCTGCCTTGGCAACCCGTCGTTCTTCCGCCCCTGGCCCTGATGACATTCCGTATGACTTTCTTTGGAATTTGCACCCGATGGCCCTGCACTTCTTGCTGGATCTTTTCAACCGGGTGTGGGTTGAGGGGTCGTTCCCTTCCCGTTGGAGGGAAGCGATTGTGGTCCCGATACCTAAGCCGGGGAAGGATCCGGCGGAGGTGGCGAGCCATCGGCCTATTGCTTTGACGAGCTGCTTATGCAAGCTCCTCGAAAAGATGGTGGCCGTCCGACTTTCCTTTACACTGGAGTCGCTTGGGTTATACCCCCCGACCCAGTATGGTTTTCGTCGATTTCGGGGTACTCTGGACCCCCTTCTCCTCCTTGGCCATGATGTACGGGAGGCATTTTCCCGCCGGAATCTTGTTCTGGCCGTCTTTTTCGACGTCCAAAAGGCCTATGACACGACCCGTCGGGGAGTTGTCATGGACCGTTTGAAGTCTCTTGGTTTTGTGGGCTTTTTGCCCACGTTTCTTCGCAACTTCCTCTGCCGTCGCACTTTCCGCGTCAGTAATGGGGCGGCCCTATCTGCCCTGTATGTTCAGGAGGAGGGGGTGCCCCAGGGGTGTGTGTTAAGCGTCTCCTGCTTCAACCTGGTTATGTCTGCGCTACTGGGAGCTCTTCCGCCCTCGGTGCGCTGTTCCATCTACGCAGATGATCTGGCTGTCTATGCCGCGGGGACGAGTCCCCCCCTCGTGGAGAGGCAAGTCCAACTCGCGGTCAATCGGGTTGAACGCTGGGCATCGTCGGTGGGCCTTACGTTGTCTTCCCCGAAGACTTCGTGTGTGGCCTTCCTTCCGTCGAGGAGACGGGGATCCGGCGCCATCCCGGCATTTAACCTTACACTCGGGGGTCAGCCTCTGGCCCTCGTTCCATCAGTACTCTTCTTGGGTATGGTTTTCGACAGCCGTTTGAGCTGGGTTCCCCACCTTCGCCGGCTGCGCGAGTCCGCGAGACGTACCCTGGATTTGCTGGGGCATCTGTCGCATACTACATGGGGCGCGGATAGGCGGACGCTCCTCCGTCTGTACGTGTCCCTGGTACAGTCCAAATTAGACTATGGGAGTGTGGTGTATGGCTCCGCCTCCCGCACGGCCCTTCGGATACTGGATCCGGTCCTCTCTAGAGGACTGCGCATGTCATCTGGCGCCTTCCGCTCCTCTCCGGTTGATAGTCTGCAGGTTGAGTGCGACATCCCTCCCTTGGAGGATCGGAGGTCGTTCCTCATTGCTAAACACTATCTCCGGATCCTCCGTCTTCCCACCTCTCCTCTATTCCAGGTGGTTGAGAGGGCGTTCTGCCGGGATGGGGGTTGGTATTTCACCGACACGGTGACCTCCCTCCTCGATGGTATGGGCACTCCCCCTCCATCCGTTATACCGGTCTCTTTCAGGGGTGTTGCACCTTGGGAGAGCACCCCTGTTGCGTGCTGTAGGGCGTTGCGCCCCGTTCGCAGGACCGAGTCGGACTCTGCCTTGCTTCGGTCTCTGTTCCTTCAGCATGCGGCGTGTCACTCTGCATGTGTTGCGATCTTCACTGATGGCTCGAGGTCGTCGGGGGGCGTTGGATCCGCGGCTGTTCCCCAGTCGTCTGCCCTTGCTCCCCGATGTACCCGTCTCCCTGATGAGGCTTCCGTTTTTACGGCGGAGCTCTATGCCATTCTGAGCGCTCTGGAGGTGGTGCGGGAGCATCCGGATGGGTCGTTCGTCATCCATTCGGATTCCCGCAGTGCCCTGGATGGCCTGGAGTGTTTTGACCCTGTCCACCCGCTGGTCCGACGAATCCAGCTACTGTACCATACTCTTGTCGCTTTCGGTGGCAAGGAGGTGGTATTTTGCTGGGTCCCAGCACATGTTAACGTGGCTGGAAATGAGGCTGCCGATCGAGCTGCCCGTTCCGCGTGCCGACTGCAGGTTTCACCTGTGTCCCTCCCTTTTTCTGATTATATCCCTGGCTTCCGTAGGTTTTTGCGCTCCCAGTGGCAGAGTCGCTGGGATGGCGTTACGGATAACAAACTTTGCAAGATTAAACCCAAGTTGGGATGTTGGGCCTCTTCCTTCCATCGGTCGCGCCATAAGGAGGTGGCTCTGGCCCGCCTCCGTATTGGCCACACCCACCTGACCCATGGCTATTTGATGGCCGGGGATCGGGTGCCCCGATGTCCCAATTGTGACGTCCTACTTACAGTTGCCCACCTCCTGGTGGAGTGTCCGCTTTACTCTGCGCTGCGCGCAGAGTATTTTCCCTTTTTGGAGAGCGTCGGGCTTTGTGATAGGCTTGGCGCTCTTCTGTCTGAAGGTCCCTACTTTTCGATAACCGGGTTGTTCTCCTTCCTCTTTCGCTCCCGACTTCTTTACCGGCTGTGACTCCGCTATGATCTTTCTGCTTTTCCCCCACCTCCTCCTCCTCCTCCCCCGTCTATTGTTCATTTCCATTAGTTGTTCCATACTCTTCGTTCTGTGTTCGCTCTGCTATCCACCTTTCTTTTGGTGGCCATGAGCGGTCATTCTTTGAAACAAAAAAAAAAAAAAATAAAAAAAAAATATATATATATGAGGATAAAAATGTTGATGAACGCCCACGTCAACATTATGGAGATTTAATATCCGACGTTTCGGAAGTTAAATTCCCATCATCAGTGGTATGTTTAATTTGTACACAGAATTATAGTCATTTAACTTCGGCGTTTTGTGTATATATACTAGAGGTGGACCGAATATTCGCATTCGCATTCGCGAATATTCGCATCATTTTGAACATTCGCATTCGCATTTAGATGTGCGAATATGCGAATGCGAATATTTCGTGCTATAAGTAATGCATTAGTTTTTTTTCATTATAATTGTCGCAGAAACGGTTGGTGCGAAAATGAAACTGTTGGATGCTGCCACGTCTGTTTCCCGCAGTGTGTCGCTGTGTGCGTATGAGCGACGTTTTTTTCCTGACTAGCGGCAGATGCAGCTGTAGCTGTCTGAGAGGGGTCGGTGTGCGGGAGCCTGGCGAGTCAGTTACCCACGAGCCTTGGCTGAGTGAGGGTGCGTGCAAGTGTCCGTCTATAACACTGTGTCGCCTTCAATTGCCCCCAATTCATTGTGTCAGGTGCTTTGTGATGGCGTCCTCCAGTGCCGTTTGGGACTATTTTGAGTTAGTATCAAATGATATTGCTAAGTGTAAGCTTTGTAAAGCCAATTATTCGCGAAAAGGAAGAACGACATCTGGATTGCGTAATCATCTTAACAGCAAACACCCTGCAGAGCATAAGAATATGAGTAAGACCGAAGAAGAAGCGAAAGAAAGTAGCAAGAAGAGGAAGGCATCTCCAACACCAGCTGCGAGGATGAAGCAAGCTACTCTTGAAATGTGTCTTGAAAAGACAAAATTGTGGGGTGTGAACAACGCAAAAACAAAGAGCATGGACAGTAAGATTGCAGAAATGTTAGTAATGGATGATCTTCCATTTTCTCACGTGGAAGATATTGGCTTTGTGCGGCTCATGAAAGAAGCGGCGCCATGTTATCCACTGCGCCAAAGAAAGTATTACAGAGATAAAATTTGTGAGACAATGTATGATTCTGTCAGAAGTACAATTGGAGACAATATCAGCTCCCTCAAACAATCATCGAAACTGTCCTTCACCACCGATGAGTGGTCCGATACACAATCAGGTGTTTCGTTGCTGTCACTGACCAGTAACGCTGTGGACAAAGAATTCAAACGTCAGAGTTTTGTGCTCTGCGCTGAACCCCTCTCTGAACGTCACACAGGGGAATATCTCAGCCAAGTGTTTGACAATTTGTTGGGGAAGTGGAGTCTGTGCGCGGATGATGTTCACTGCGTCATGAGGGATGCAGGTGCTAATATGAAAAAAGCGTTGTTTCTTTCAGGTGTTAACAACACCAACTGTGCCAGTCACCAATTGCACCTTGTTGTCAAAAATTCTCTGTCATCTCAGAAAGCAGTCGTTGAAGTCATCTCAAATGTAGGTCAATTGCGACACATTTCAATCATTCAACCATGGCCCAAGAAGAGAGTAAGAAAATTCAGGCTAGAATAAATGCTCCACTGCTTTCTGTGATTCATGACGTTCCTACTCGTTGGAATAGTACTCTGCAAATGATGATCAGAATGAAAGCTATCAATGAACCTCTCTGCTTGTATGCCACTGCAACCGGTAAGATCAAACCTTTAACACTTCAAGACAATTCATCTCTGGACAAATGCATTACTCTACTCCAACCATTCGAAGATATCACAAGAAATATCAGCAGCAACTCATCATCAATAGCGGACGTCATTCCTCTCGTGACCACTCTGAAGAAAGTATTGATGTCCAGTTTGTCCACAGCTGAAGAAAGTCATGGGATCAAAGCGATGCGAGAAACAATGTTATCAGAAATAACAAAAAGGTTCGATTCAGCAGAAAACAACGACTTGTACTACATTGCTACATTTTTAGATCCTAGATACAAAGTAAAATTTTTCAGCTCTTTTGTTACGGACAGGGTTAAAGTAGAGGTTGGATTAAAATGTGAAGCACTTAGTAAGGAAAAGACAGATTCTCAATCTCCAGGCCTTCGTGATGAAAAACCGCGCGATAAAAAAACCGTCCACGTCTGTCGCCGAAGCTATGAAAGAAATCCTTTCCTCGAGCAGTGACGATGAGTCTGGAGAAAGGATTTCAGAACGATCTTCAAAGAATCTAGACAAGTATCTCAAGGAAAAACGACTGCCAACTGACGAAAATCCTCTGGAATGGTGGAGAGTGCATGCCGAACAATTTTCAGAGTTGTCGCAATTAGCAAGGTGTTTTCTTGCTTGTCTACCATCCAGTGGTGCCGGTCTAGTGTACGATACAAAACGCTCCAAACTATCAGCGGAGAGCGGAAAAACTACTATTCCTAAAATATAATCTACCAATAGTAGAATTCAAGTACGAAAGAGTCAACCAGTGAGTGCCTAAACTATTTCTTTATCAATACCATTATCGGAAGATTGGGAATACTCTTCACAATGAATGAAATGTCTTATTTCTCTTGCCGACTAAACGATGCTCCGTGGCATTTATAAAGAAATAGTCATCCTCTTTCAAGGGTGGAGGTTGGGGAAAGAGGTTGGTGGGATACATTATAAGAGTGGGTCCTCGTCCCGTATCCCGGTAACATAGAAAATTCAATGGAATTTATTCCTATTTAATTTTCTATGGCGAAACTCTTACAAGTTAACATTTAAAATTTTAAATACCTCAATTCTAATGATGAAAAACGATATATTAATTCTAATAGTAATTTTAGTAAATATTCGCATTCGCATTCGCGAATATTAAAATAAAATATTCGCCTTCGCATTCGCGAATATCACAAATTGACATTCGTTCCACCTCTAATATACAGGGTGGGCGGAAAGTAGCTCCCTATTTTGGATTGGTAAAAAAATACGTATATTATCCATTTATTTCAGAAGAAATAATATGAAAAGATAGGCATACATGGTAGGTTTTCTCTAAAATTCAATGTGGGCTCCAACTCTTTCCACCAGCTTCTGGAGCCGCCCAGGAATGGCGTCCACTGACTTTAGCAGGAACTCCGGCGGGATGGAGGACATGACTTCCGGAATTCGGTCCTCCAGTTCTTCCAATGTCCTCGGTTTGGTGCGGTAGACTTCTTCCTTTACCCACCCCCAAAGAAAGAGGTCGCACGGTGTCAAGTCGGGGCTCCTGGCTGGCCATTGTTGTCCGTGAGTGGCTGGATGCCCACTTCCCTGGGCGTTGGATGGGTCGTCGTGGTCCACATCAATGGCCAGCCAGGAGCCCCGACTTGACACCGTGCGACTTCTTTCTTTGGGGGTGGGTAAAGGAAGAAGTCTACCTCACCAAACCGAGGACATTGGAAGAACTGGAGGACCGAATTCGGGAAGTCATGTCCTCCATCCCGCCGGAGTTCCTGCAAAAGTCAGTGGACGCCATTCCTGGGCGGCTCCAGAAGCTGGTGGAAAGAGTTGGAGCCCACATTGAATTTTAGAGAAAACCT
>JAJOZX010014396.1:45000-76934 GCA_023014485.1 Bathynomus jamesi
ATGCATTTTTATATAATTTTGGAAATTTAATTTACTCAAGAATTGTAAAAAAAAACTAAATAAAAATAGAATTTACTTTTGAAGATTTCTTAATAATTTCCTTTCTGTATAAAAACCATTGGGGCCTTTCTTGGCATTTTAATATTTGTACAGGGTGTCCACAATGTCTTGTCACCTCAGTAAAATACTGAATTTCGTTTTTCTTTCAGACCCATTTATCACTGATACAGTTAGATGGCCTGGCAGTTCTTGGTTCATCTTTTACAATTCCTGTTGTGAACAGTTTCTTTTCCCATCTCAACAGAGTCCTTTTTGGAGGAGCTGCACGATTGAATCTGTCCTGCAAGTCTGCATGAATACTTTCAATGGTTTTGCCATTACGTGATCGCTCATGGACCCAGGTACTAGCCAATATGTGTTGTTCAATTGTATAGTTGCTGCTATCACACATTTGAAATGGATCTGAAAGAAAAACGAAAATCAGTTAGTATTTTACTTGGGTGACAGGACATTATGGATACCCTGTACTTGAATGCGTCGGGTACACTTTCAATACATTTCTAGGAATACCATTGCAAATAAGTAATTACTTGATGCCATTCCCGTTCCTCTTTGTCATCCAATTTTAAATAGGAATTTCAGATTTAGGTAAAACTTCATTTGGTTGGGTATAAAAGAGAGCGTGACGCAATTTCATACCCGATGGGGTATTTTCTGTGAAAAGAAAATTAGTTGGAGACTTTAGAGCGGGAATGAGAATGGATCGATTTGAAAATTGCCTCCTTTGAGATTCCCACTTTCAGATTTCTCATTTTTGAGCGAAAACTGAAATGGGAATGATCGAGATTGGGAAGAGACCTTTGCAACTCTTCATCATCATGTAAGAATTGAACGAAGCTCGTTATGAGTTCCATTTTGTTTGTAATTAACTTCTGACTAATTCTTCTCTTGACTGACTCCCATATGTTTTCAGTTGGATTTATTCATATCTTCTGAGTTCCCTGCAAGGCCATTTCAGGTGAGGAATCTGATTTATAGCCAGAAAAGGCTTTAATTAGAAACTTTGCAGTGTAGCTCGAAGTTAAATGTCCCATAAAAAAAAAGTAAGTTGAGGAATGAGTTTATTTTCTAGAACCTTCCGAAACTGATTTTCTCATTGTTTCGTTAATGTTCATTGTTCAACATACCATTATCACTGATTAATGCCAAATTATAAAGACAACAAGGTGCCGATTGATTACCGAAGCAAATGTAAAAGGATTTAAACATGAAGCTCTTCAACCAAAGAATAAAATTGAAGTCGGAATCAGATTTAATTCAGTTTCATATAACATGTCCAAATTGCTTAACATCTGACTGTTCTGATTTCCCCTTATTTTCTGGGATTTTTTTTCTTTGTGCTTCCAATTTAGTCATTTCCGGTCCATTTTAGAGGCCAATTTAGGTTTCTTCGTTTTCGGCATTTGAAACCATTTTCAGAAATTTGTCTTCAACGTTCTGTCCGATATATTAACACCGTCCTGGCAAATGCATGGAAGCTTCAAGTAATCTGTTCAACGGAGTTTCTACTTGCACACGGGAAAATAATTATCCTTTCTCACACCTACAAGTTCAAACAGGGTGTTTGCTTCTACATGAGTCGTTCCTGACGTAGTAACTTTGGAGAACTTCACGCTCTGTTAGACAACGCTCGTACCCCAAGTAGTTCGCCTTTCGGAAGCGGAACTGGGGTTTATAAGGTGCAAAGACAATCTCCCAATATCACACATGTTCAGAGTATGCACACATTGAGCTGGGAGGAAACTCATAATGTTAGTTAACTTTCGCAGCCTAAATGTTAAGAAAAAACTGCAATAAACGCGGGGACTTAGTGCTTGAAAGCTGCAAGTAACCACTCTGCTTTCCCTTGTGTCAGGTAGGAACATTATTGAATTGTGGTTATTCGCAGCTTTCAAGCATTGCCTGTATTAAGTGCCCGCGTTTATTGCGGTTTTCTCTTAACACCGTTCTCTGTTAAAATAACAGATAATCATGTTTTTTCTGTTTCCACAATGATTTAAAACCTAAGTCTTTATTTTCCTTTCAGTTTTAGTTTCCTCTCTTCCTACCACGCGTACCATTTCGTTTGGTACTTAAGTCAACATCGTTCTTAAGTTCCGATACCGGTCTTTGGGCAGAAGATTGCGATACGAGCTTTTCAATTTAAGATATATGCACTGCGTATATAATTATGGCGCGGTTCTCATATTTCTTTTAAAAACTATATTAAGGTAAAACATTTTAAAAATATGTAAAGCCCATATTTATAATGCAACTCATTCTCAACGACGGAATTTATATAAAGCAACTAATAAAGAGCTTTACATAAGATACCGGATCTTATACAAGAAATAATACGTAGCACGCTTTCACTTTTCATATCTTTGTAAAATAACTTTCAATTCCGGAAGCGGGAAAGTGATTATATTAAAATTTAAGACTACAGTAAAGATTATTTCATAAATGAATGTAAATTTTAGAAATATGGGAAGGGAGGGAGAGGAGGGGGGAAAGGATGTTTTTTTCGGAGTGCAAGTGGGAGAAGCTATATAGTAAGATGGAGTAAAAGTAAATTACGAAAGAGATTATAGTTGATCAAATTATTATAACTTCTAATTTACTGTTAGTATTGCATTGTCTTTTATGTCCAGTTTGTCACTTCTTTCTTGTGTGTTGGCCTATTACAGATGTTTTTATTCAGTCTTAGAGGACTCTTGGACACGTGTGTGTGTGTGTGTGTGTGTGTGTGTGTGTGAGTGTGATATGCCAGAGAAAATTCTGTATGATTTAAAATAAGGTACCATACTGTGTTCGTGATTCTCACGCACGTATATGTAAACTATGACGTGCATGCGCGACAGTAAAATTTATGTATGTTTGACTGACGCGCGACGATAAATGTCATGGTGACCGTGCAAGAAGAAGCACAATGCTTGTGGTGGTGGTTAGCTGAATTTGAGTGTTATCATCATTGTTCAGCGCGACTGTCGACATGTGTATATGGGAAGGAGCCTCAACTGATGAAGCATTCACAAATTTTTATAAACAGTTCAAGGAAACCGGGATTGTCTTGCCAAATAAATCATCAGGTTGACCACGCATGTCAGATGAAGATGTCGAGCGCATAAAACACTCATTTTTGTGTAAAAGCTCCACTCCACACTGCAGCCGTTAACTGGCCGTTCCTAAATCAACGGTTCAGTCTTGCATAAACGCCTTTGAGTATATCTTATTAACTCGTCTTGTGCGAAAAATGGGTGGAGCCTGTACTTTAGTTTGCTGCGAAACATATATGAAGAACAGAGTTTTCTGATTCCCATTCTTTTCACCGATGAGGCAGCGTTTCACTCAAGTGGGGTGGGAGGTAAATCGCCATACTTGTAGAGTTTGAGGTTGAGAACATTTATGTGCTACCATCCAATATGCACGCGAGTCCCAAAATGAATTGTTTGGTGCGGGCTAATACATAACAGGATTCTAGGTCCTCTCTTCTTCGCAGAGGAAACGGTTACTGGTACAACCTATTTGAAACCTTTGTCATCACTCAAGTTAAAGAAGAGTTAGATATAATCTTTCAACAAGATGTAGTAGTACAACAATGCAGTAGCATTGAGCGTGTTGTTCTGAGGTACGAATTCAGTGACTGTTGGATTGGATGAGCAAGCCGAATCATTTTTTTGTGTGGTGGGGGAGGAGAATATGTGAAGGATTTTGTTTATTTAAGAAAAGGTGGGTAATTTGGAATCGTTGCAACAGAATATTACAGCAGCCATCAACAGTGTTGTTAAAGAGATGGGGTTGAAATCGATACAGATGTTTTCAGTTACCAACGGGGGACTTAGTGCATAAAAATTAAATACAATATTTTGCTTTATTTTAAAAATTTCTCATTTTATTTCTTCTGTATCCTGTTACAATCATGAAAAACATTTGTGGAAGCCCTGCTCAATGTGGGCATTACAAATGGTGGTAATTACAAATGATCTTCCGATATTAAACAGTTATTATGAAAAAACTAACAAAGCTTACAGCGAACAGCAAGATATACAAATAAAGAAGAACTCAAAATTTTATTTACAATCTATTGAAGTTCAATATGAGCTCCTGTTGAGGCTCCTTTTGAGGTTACAACATTCCTGAATGAGCAAATTGCCTGGTAGTTCGCCTGATCTATCCCCCTTGACTTCTTCCTCTGGAGCTGTCAGAAATGAAGTGTTTGTTCCACCAATAGCAAGAACTTTGGAACATTTGAAGGAAACGATACGTGAGGCTGTTAAAAAAGTTCAGTATGATATGCTACAAAATGTATGGAGGGAAACAGAATACGCTTTGATGTCTGCAGAGCCACAAAAGGAGCTCATATTGACCTTCAATAGCTTGTAAATAAAACTTCGAGTTCTTCTTTATTTGTATATCTTGCTTTTCGATGTAGCTTTGTTTTTTTATAACGTTTAAAATCGGGAAGATCATTTATAATCACCCGGTGTATATATACATATACATACATTAGACAGGGCTTTCACAAATGTTTTTCGTGATTTTAACCCTCAACCACTATCTTAATTTCTTGGTCACACAAAATTTAAATGGGTGGGGTCCTTCCTGACCCCGCGATAGTGGTTGAGGGTTAACATGATATAGAAGAGGTAAAATGAGATTTTTCTTCTAAAGAAAATTGTTGCAGTTCATTCAGCTTTGAAAGGTTTCCCTTGCGGACACCTTTTTTCAAATCAAACTATAAATTCTCGATTAAACTGAGATATGGGATTTGACTGAGCCACTCGAGAAGCTTGAAATTTTTTGGTTGAAGCCATTTCATGGTGCTCTTACTTTTAGATTTTGGATCATTATCTTGTTGCAGTACCCAATTGCGACCCATTCACAACTCCCAAACTGAGGGCAATACATTTTCTTCCAAAATTTCTTCATATTTTTGTTCCAAATAAAAATTCTATTGATGACGACAAGCTTTCCTGGACCAGAAACACTAAAACATCTCCAAAGAAGCAAACTACGACCACTATCCATGTTTAATCGTAGGAGGGATTTCCCCCCCCCCTCGAATGTAGAATTTGTTTTTCGCCACACACACCGTTGCTCGTTCCTGAATAATTCAATTTGTCTCGTCTGTCCAGAGAACTTTCTTACAGAATGCAAATCCATCATTTTGATGATCGTCGGCATACTTTAAAAAAGTTTCTTTGTACGCTTTTCGTAGAAGAGGTTTCGTTCGTGCAAATCTTCCATGCAGAACATTTTTTATCAATGTACGACATACACTAGAGGGATGGACATCGATAACAGTCTTAATATTTGGAAAATATCACCTGCAGTCACTTGTGGATTGGCAGCAGCCACTCTTTCAAGCCGTCTAGTTGTACGTTCTGAAATATTGGAAGGTCGTCCACACCTTTGGTCGAATTTTGAATGTTCCAAAGCCTTTCCATTTTTTTATAACTGCAGCAACCGTCGTAAATGAATTTGAAACTATTCTTCTATCTTCCTATAAATCTTTCCAGATTCGTGTGCAGCAGCAACAGATATCTTTAGATCTGTAGACAGCTCTCTACTAATTATGGCTTGTACAGTCATCCATCTTCCATTAAGATTCACAGAAAACACCCAAATTCAGAAATGCCAACATTCTAATCAACAAAGAACCAACTACTGATAATTTTTAAAAAAATTTCAAGCCTAAGGTGGACACACAAAATACTAAATAACTTTGCAGATAAGTGTACGGAAACTTTTGCATCGTTACTTTTTATTTTTCTCAAATTTTTTGATGATTTACATCATACAGGGTGTACACAAAGTCCTTTCCCGATTATAAACTTAAATTACATGAAATCCAAAGAGTAATTATGGAAAAACTCTATATGCTTACAACATGGTATCGTATGTGGTACCTTTTACTTCTTAATTAAATATCAATTATTAATTAATTGAATTAAATATCTAAAAATTGCCTCGGGATTGGCGACATAGCCTATTGGGAATGAAATTAATTACCATACATAGAACCCCATATGTAGGCATTGGGCCTGCATGACAACAAGAAAACCACATTTATTATTTCGTATTCAAAACTCTCCATTGCTGACTCGTGAAAATTACTTCGAGAGAAGAGTCAACGAGCTTTGCAAAATCAGCAAATAATAAAAGACTAAGATTTATATTAGCGGCTCGCTCGAAGCTTGCTTACAGTATGTTACAGCGATGCTTTTAGCAAGGAAGATGTATTTAAGTGTAGTAAATGCCTATAGCAGATAAACCGAAAGAGATCGTCGCGCCCTACGAACAAAAGCGAGGTCCAACGAAATAATAGAGGTAATTTCTTTGTTTACCATTACGCAGCGCAAATACCGAAGGCAAATAAACATAGAGGTCCTTTGAAGACTTACATATACATAACTCTAACGAAAAAATATAGGGTTTTTATCGTTAACTCTCCACTGTAATCTGCTGGAAATTTCCAACGAATGAGAGGTAACAGGCAATGAATCCATAGTCCTATAAGATTTTCGTAGTAATGCTTTGTTTTGCATGTTGTTGCATAGCGCATAAAGTTTTTCTTATTAAATCTCAACATGTGCGCCGTTAGTTACACGTAGCACATCCAAACGAATTAGAGTTCACGCCATACGTTCGCTAGCATATCTCTCGTGACACTGTTGATGGCATCGCAAATCCTTGCATTAAGAGTGTCAATGTCAGCAACAGGAGTATGGTATACAATCCTTTACATAGCCCCACAGGAAGAAGTCCAGGGGCGTGATATCGGGGGATCGTGGAGGCCATGGCACTGTCCCGTCGCGCCCAATCCATCTTCCACAAAAAGTGGTGTTCAAGAACTCACGCACCAACAAACCCCAGTGTGGAGGCTGTAAAATGAAGGATGGTTGAAGGTCTTCCAACTGGAGAGCTACAAAGAACTCGAGCATGTCCAGGTACACTTGTGCTCAGTGGCGTATCAAGGAGGGACGAGAGGGGCGACCGCCCCGAGCGGCACTTCCCGAGGGGCGGCAAATTACTGTCAGGCGGGCGCAGTATGCAAAATTTTGGGTTTTTATGTTTTAAAATGCAACCCTCCAAAAAATTATATCTCATCATTGTCGCGCGTTATTTGTGCACAAAATATCCATGGTTTTGATGAAAAATCATCATTAAATGCTATATATGTCACCTCAATGCCACTATTTCCACAAATAGTTGCGTTAAATTTTCACATCGGAAAGGTTGCCAGCCCTATTTTTCAGACTTTCCCTATATTATTTAGGTTAGGCTTTGCATTCTTTGAGCTTTGATGATGATAATAATTAATGGTTGTTTTATTTTGCAGATACCCTACTGAATTAGCAAACATGAGGAAACGACAGAGACTGAGTGGTGCTGCATACAAGAATCTTCGCGAAAAAAAAGAGGAGGAAGGCAAGCGTGCTGCTAAGCGATTTCATCAGTTAATGGGATTCTCAGACACCTTCAGTGCATTCTGGCAAGCAAGGAGATCAACCGCAATGTGATATATCTTGAGATAGATGTTCAAGCGGCAACTTCAAGTGAACCCCCAAATAATCAGGATCAACCCTCATCTACATCACAAACTCACCCACCCACCCATCACCCACAGAGTCTGTTTAACGATTCTGGCAACTGGCCCGTTCCAATGACGGACAATTTGAGAATCGAACTCATTAAACGTGGACCATCACATTTGAAAAACATGAATGGACCCTTTCCAGCTGATTCAAACAATAGGTCAATGTCAAAAGTTTGGTATTTCAAAACTTTGGAAAATGGCGAAAAAATTGAAAGGTCATGGCTAATCTTCTCGCCTTCAAAATGTAGCTTGCATTGCTTTTGCTGTCGTCTCTTCAACAACATCTCCAGTGCATTTGGAAAAGAAGAAGGATTTTTTGCCTGGAGGAAACTGAATCCAAGAGTACCTGAACATGAAAACAGTCCATATCATACCCGATGCTTTGAACAATGGAAAGAGTTGTCTATGCGCCTTCAGTTGAATGCTACAATAGATAATGCACATCAGTTGCAAATAAGACATGCTACTGCTAAGTGGAAAGAAATACTGAGACGAATTTATGACTGCATCATGTTCTTGGCAAAACAAGATCTTGCATTCCGAGGGCACCGAGAGAACTTAAATGAAGAAGCTGGGCTAGCTGGCAATTCTGGAAACTTTTTGGAGTTAATAAAACTAATGGGCAAATATGACCCAGTAATTAGGGAACATCTTACAAAAATACGAATGACTGACAAGATATCCACTACGTATTTGTCACCTAACATTCAAAATGAGTTCATCACACTAATCGGCTGTAATGTTCGAAAATGTATAATTGATAATGTGTCTAGTGCAAAGTACTTTGCAATAATTTTCGATAGTACACCAGATATATCGCATATTGATCAGATGTCTCAGGAAATTCGCTGTGTGTCGATTAAAGATGGTAATGTAGAGGTGAAGGAATCCTTCGTTGATTTTATTAAATTAGAGGGGAAGACTGCTGAGGCAGTTACTGATCTCATTGTCACTAAGCTCCGTGAGGATGGGCTGGATATCCAGAATTGTTATGGTCAAGGGTATGACAATGCTGCTACGATGGCAGGTATTCATCTTGGAGTTCAACGCAGAATTCTTGATGTTAGCAAACACGCTGTTTTCATTCCTTGCAATAACCACTCGCTGAACTTGGCTGGAGTTCATGCCGCGGGACTGAGTCCTAATGCTGTAACTTTCTTTGGAACAATTGAACGAATTTTCGTCTACTTTTCTTCCTCTACTCATCGTTGGGATGTCTTAACAAAACATTCCAAAATCACTGTCAAGCGAGTCTCTGATACGCGGTGGAGTGCTAAGTATGATGCTGTTTCTAGTCTTAAGAAGAACTGACTCACGTTGTTAGTGCCTTGGAAGAACTGAGTGAAGGGGTCTCCGAAAATCTGGACACAAAGGGCGATGCTGAAGCTCTGTTGACCTCCATCATGTCATACATATTCATTGTGTTGCGTTGACATTTTCGCCCCGAGCGGCAAAAAGTATTGGTACGCCTCTGCTTGTGCTGTAACATTCTTTTCAGCAAGAGAGAATGGGCCTATCACCCTATCATCCACTAACGGCTCACATGCAGAGATTTAATGAGAAAAATAATAAGCTTCGTGTTATGCAACATGCAAAACGAAACATTACTGTGTATTCTTTGGATTTCATGTAATTAATTAAATTTTATAAATAGGAAAGGACTTTGTAAACACCCTATATGTTAAAATTAAATATTTTACCGTTCGTTTGGAAAAATTTAACAAAAAAAACTTCATAATTAACGTAGGCATAGTACAGAAGATAAAGACGAATATAACAGAAATACTTGTCTGTACGAATATTTATGAGCCACTGTATCTCAGCTAGGATGATGTTTACCTCACAGACTTTGTTCTTCAGATCTTCAAGTGTCTTACTTTGGGTAGAATAGATCCTGTCTTTTATATAACCCCATAAAAAAAAGTCAGGGTGTGATCTTAGTTGCCGGGAAAAATGCTTCCTCAAAAAGTTGCGAGTTTAACATGCAGTGTGGAGGTGCTCCATTCTGCTGATATCACTGTGAATCTGGAGTGATGCAGTTATTTCTTTTATGGAACAAACTAATTAGTTGTGGTAAGTAGAAATCTTGTCGCATCTGACGATATGACTTTTACGTCACCGTTACTGCTTTTCCAGTTTCATTCTCAAAGAAGTATGGACCTACTACACCATACCACCCAACAGCGACCCAAATGTCGAGTTTACCAACACTACATAGAAACTATTGCAGCGCCAGCATGACTTCCCCAGTAACGAAAGTTTTGCTAATTAATCTCCCTGGGCAAATGTATATAGCACTTGTCAATGAAGTGGAGGTGTTTAAAAAACTCGAGAACTTCTAGCTTTGCTGACATCCACGTTGCCATTTCCATTCGTTTTTGTTTTCAAATATTAGTCAGCGAAGCTTGTGAATGAATTTTATAGGGAAAAAGGTCCTGCTGCAAATGTCTAATTGACTTTTGCGGACTGCGCGCAATAATAATGATTATATTTACATGTTGACAGTTCTTGTGAATCGTCGCCTACCACTATTACCGGTACCCCTTGTGTTGATTGCTTACATTTCTTTTTGTTTGAAATTTTCTAGTTCAATTCGTGATATTGTTATTCTATTGGCTGGATCTCGCCATCCAGATTGTCTGCAAAAGTTCCTCTACACCTGCATATAGGTATGTGTGAACTAAAACCCCCAATCTGTTACGTTTCTGAAGAAGAAACTCCAACAATAAAATATACAGGAGTTATAAAATAACTGGCAAATAAAAGTAGGGGCATTTGTTTCGACACCCTACATGTATTATACAGGATGTTTAGAAAGTCCTTGTGCAACTTTAAACTTTAATAACTCTTGCAGTACACATGATAGAAGCAAACTGTAAACGGCATATGAAAGCATAAATTATTAAAGTTTTTAACAAGCATTACAAATTTATAGGCCTAAACATAACCGCCATCGTTTTCAAAGACCTGAAAACATTCTCCAATTGCTCCTGAGTGATTTCGTGAATTACTTTCGTGATCCTGGACGTAAGTTCATTCGCCACAACTGCCATGTTTTGTGGGACATTGAAACCTCACGAAGTCTTGCAACGTGAAAGAGACTCCAAAAATCAATGTCTGGTGCGTTTCAGAAAGTCGTGCTCATTGGTACTTTCTTTATTTGAAGAAACAACAGTCGCTGGTGAACGTTACCTCGCAATGTTGCAGAATTTTTATCCCTGAACTAAGACAATTCAATTTTTCAGATATCATCTTTCAGCAAAACGCTGCTCCCTGCAACTAGTATACTTTGAATGTACAACAGTTGTTTTTTAATAAAGTCTTCCCACCGAACTGGATATGTAGAGGTGGACCAATTGCTTGACTATTTCGTTTACCTGACTTGTCCCCGTTGGACTACGTTTTATGGAGCCATAGTAAAAATGTTATTCACTCGTCAAAATCACATCCTTATCCTTCGAATTAACTTGTTGCGAGGATCACAAATGAAGTTCATGAAAACACTCCGAAGCAACTGGAGAATGGTAGGCCCCAAACACACGGCACGGATTATAAAGACATATTTGGAGGAGGAGGCTGAGGAGGAGGCTGAGGAGGAGGCTGAGGAGGAGGCTGAGGAGGAGGCTGAGGAGGAGGCTGAGGAGGAGGCTGAGGAGGAGGCTGAGGAGGAGGCTGAGGAGGAGGCTGAGGAGGAGGCTGAGGAGGAGGCTGAGGAGGAGGCTGAGGAGGAGGCTGAGGAGGAGGCTGAGGAGGAGGCTGAGGAGGAGGCTGAGGAGGAGGCTGAGGAGGAGGCTGAGGAGGAGGCTGAGGAGGAGGCTGAGGAGGAGGCTGAGGAGGAGGCTGGAAAACTGAAGTCGTCTAATACTGGACAAATGTGGAAAGACATGCAGAATATTTGGATGAACATTTCTCGACCAGTTATAACGCAATACCCTGACACCATTATTAATATGTAGAATCCGAGCTGTTATAAGGGCAAAAGGGGGGACACTAAATACTGACATATATTGTACGTATCTTTGTGCGTGTAATTATTCATTAAAATATATATTTGTGCGTGTTTTATACTCTACTACCTCATTCAGAGTGTACATACTCGTGTACTGTACGACCGATGATGGCTATAAATAGGTACCCATATACTCTTGGTGATTCCAAACTTTTGAACTGTAATATATACAGTATATACACACACACTGTAAGGTCACTCGCAGAAATTCATTTACGCATCAGGGAAAAAATTTTCTGCACGTAATACAACAGTAGCATGGGCGCAAAAGGAGAGAATGCAATTGCAAATGTTGACCAATGTTACGCAACAAGGGGGAATGTTGCAAGAGGTTATACAACTATGGGGGAGGGGTTATCCCCCAAGTTGCAATGAACTCCCCATCAAGCCTGGGGAGAAAAGGGACGGCCTCACCCCCCAAAGGGGTACACCTAACTTAAGAGAGGGAGAGAAACGAGGAGGAGAGAGGAGTGTTCGCTTGGCAGGAGCCAAGCGCATATTGTGAATTCAGCCGGACGCCCGCTGTCTTATAAGATCCTAATCCGCCAGTTGGCTTAGAAGGCTTCTTGGAAGGCGTAAATGGCTTGTTCAGGTGTACATCATTAGGGTTGAGTTGCCAGATTGCGCTATTTATTTAAAGCATATATTCTCAACAGTTGGCATATTCCGCCAGTTGACGTATATATATATATATATATATATTGTGTGTGTATATATATATTGTGTGTGTGTATATATATGTGTGTATATACTGTGTGTGTATATATATGCATATATATATATATATATATATATATATATATTATATATAATATATATATATAATGTTTCAGACCAACAAAGACCCTAGGATCCACTCATGGCTGGTCTACCTAACTGTGCTCGTAATTGTGTATGTCCTCCGTGGTAGCGGAGGGGACCTACAATTTTACGTGGGTTCCGAACCACAAGAACATTAGAAATTTATGCAAAAACTGCCTGTACATTGGCAACGACCAATTTTTACAAAACTAAATAATTATCAATTTAAAACTAATTAATTATCGATTTAAAACTACAGATAGAATATCTGGATTCAGAGGATCAAGTCATAATAGACTACTCTCCACAAATATGTTACACTCTATATCTATTTATAACCGACATGCAAATATATCAGATCCAAAGAATCCAGTCAATTTCATTACGGTATCCGTCAATACTAGTACCTTGCCAACGAAAAATAAGTCACGATCCATATCGATTGCGGACCAAGTCAAAATTTACAACCATATACATTACAATATATATACTTAAGAAGAAAAGTGTAAGTGTGGCTGTAAAGACTGTACAGTAATGTAGAAATGTGTGTGCACCCATTTTGGGTCTCCCATTTCAAGGTGTTTGTGGGGCAAGTGAAGATCATGAGTTTTTCAATACCTCACAGTACTATGGGGGCACCGCTCGGCAGAGGAATCTCTCTAAATGGGGTGTGTAAGGACAGAGAGTATCCCCTAACCAAAGATGCTGCCTCCCTATATCCCACAACACTTGTGTTGAGCCGTGGGATCTATCACCACAAAGCCTTAATTTTACTACCTTAAACTATACCGAGTCTATCAACATATGCGTCTAATCGATTTTTAAACATGTTTATAGACGTGCTACTAATTACTTCTACCGGCAAACTATTTCAGCTATTTACTATTCTATGCGTAAAAAAGTTTTTGGCAACTGCTGTCTCGAACCTTCTACAGGTCAACTTACACCGTTATTTCTTGTCCTATTATATTGAGATATTTCGAAAAAGCTCTCTATCTACGTTATCGAACCCATTCATAATTTTGAAAACCTGGATTAGATCACCCCTTAGCCTCCTAGTCTCGGAGTGTAGTCAATTTTAACTCCTTAAGCCTATCCTCTTACGACTTTGACCTAAGCGACGGAATCATCTTAGTTGCTCGTCTTTGAACTTTCGATTTTGTCTATATCTTTGCGGATTCCAAAATTGGACCACTTACTCCAAATGGGGTCTAACTAATGATTTATAAAGAGGAACTATAATATCGCGCGATTTGTACTCAAAATTTCGAGCTATAAAACTTAACACTTTGTTCGCCTTATTGACCGCTGCTGTACTTTGTTTCGCTACTTTTAAATCACCAGTGACTATAACTCCTGAATCTTTTTCATGCTCTACGTTTGTTAAATCTTTCCCTGACATACTATACGCAAAATTACCGTTACACGAACCTATATGCAAAATTTTGCACTTATCAACGTTAAATCTCATTTGCCATGTGACTGACCAATCAACGATTTTATTCAGATCTTCCTGGATTTTACCTCTATCTTCGTCATTAATCGCCCCTACCACCCAGCTTCGTGTCATCCGCAAACTTTGAAACTGTACTGATTAGGCCGACATCGTTAATATATATAAGAAAAAGCAAGGGGCCCAATACAGAACCCTGAGGAACGCCGCTCGCTACATTAGCCCAAGACGACTCCGCTCCATCAACGACCACCCTCTGTTTCCTACCTCGCAACCACTCTTCTATCCAATTTATTATTCCACCCCTGATTCCATGCGCCTTAGTTTTTTCAATGAATCTTTTGTGCGGCACGGTGTCAAACGCTTTTTGAAAATCTAAATACACTACATCAACCGCCTGATGTCTATCGTAAACGTCAACCACGCTTTGGAAAAATTCTAGAATTGTTAAGCAAGATTTGTTTCCCCTAAAACCGTGCTACGTATTTCTAACTAGTTTATGCACTTCTAAGTGTTCGACTATACGATCCCTAATTATTGATTCCAGTAGCTTACCTACAACAGACGTTAAACTGATTGGCCTATAATTTCCGGCCGCACCTTTATCGCCTTTCTTAAAGATAGGTGTTACGTTTGCTAACTTGAAATATCTGGTACGGACCCCTCAGAAATAGACGCATTAAAAATCTTTGTCAGCGGACAACAATGCTATCTTTCAATTCTTTTAGTTGTATTGGATATATGGAATCCGGACCCGGTGATTTACGCGTTTTCATTTTATCAATATAGCGCATTACCTCCCCTTCACTAGCCACGATATTATCCAAAATATTACCATTATCAAAAGGTATTATGTCTATGACCGTAGGGATATTCGTTACATCTTCTATAGTAAAAACTGACGTAAAAAATTTGTTTAGCAAGGTAGCCATTTCCTTGTTTTCAGAAACTAGATCTCCGTTTACATTTTCAAGGCCCCAAGACACTTTTACTGGATTTCTTTATTGACGTATTGAAAGAATCGCTTGGGGTTTTCTTTACGTCACGAGCTATGGAGATTTCAAATTCGCGCTTGGACTTTTTTATTACACTTTTCGCTTCACGCCTAGAGATTGTAGTTGTTTCGTAACCACAAATTGTCTTTATCGCATTTATGTAGCCTATAAGCCCTATCTCTACTCTTTATAATGTCTCCTACTCTAGAAGTAAACCACAAGGGCTTGTTGTTTACTTTCGCACGCTTAATTTTGTACGGTACACATTCCTCATTTATAGTCCTAAATACTGTTTCGAACGATTCCCACATTAGTTTTGCGTTGGAGTTCCCCATTACGTTTTCCCAATTGACGTGTGACAATTTATTTCGAAATTTACTAAAGTCTGCGTGCTGGAAGTTAGGAATTTTAGTCGAGTTAGTTGGTTTCGAGTGACTTACTGAGAGGACAAACTCTAACATATTGTGATCGCTATTGCTTAACGGTTCTATTACTTGAAGATTAGTAATTAGCCCATCATCCGTAGTTACTACTAAATCTAAAATACTGTCCAACCTCGTAGGTTCCCCACCCCTTTTGAATAAGAAAGCTATCCTCGAGAAAATTAACTAAACGATTACCTTCCGCGTCTCCCCTGCATTGTATCGTAATTCACGTTGGCGCAATTAAAGTCACCCATAACTAAAACCTGCTCACTACCAATTATTCTCTTTAGTTCACGATATAACGCTTCGTCCGTATCAGCTGTTTGATTAGGGGGCCTATATATAACCGCAACAAGAAGTTTGAAATCGTTCAATTTAAGTTCTGCTATAGTCGAATCCATCGGTTCTGGAATTGTGCTTTACTTCTATAACGTTCGCAATATTATCTTTGATATACAGCATAGCACCGCCGCCTCGCTTACCTATTCTTTTTTTTAACAAAAAGTCTATAACCTTTAATATGATACTCCCATACAAAGTCACGTGTTTCAGTGCTAAGCCACGATTCACTTATCGCAATTACATCACAGACTTTACAAGCAATTAAAGAAAAAATTCGTTTATTTTATTTAGTAGGCTACGAGCATTTACGGATAGAACCTTCAAATTGTTTGTAACTGCGACACCTTCGCGAGCGCGGGGGAAATTTGTGGAATTTACGCTGGGACCGTTCGAGTTACGGCAGCCTTTAAAGAAGAGAGAGTATTATGAAATAGTCTTCCTAAACGCGCAGCTCGAACGTCATTAAGATGAAGTCCATCCGCGAGGAACAAGTCCCCGCTGCCGTAGAAACTTCCAAAAATTCGCAAAATGCACTCCTTCCTGTTGGCAAGAGACTTTAGGTTATTGTTAATATAGGTCGCCTTGCTGTAGAAATCGTTACGTTGGATAATTCGAGGAAGTATACATGTTAAAACAATCTTATTAGTTTTCTCCTTTAGTCGCTCTAATAAGTCCCTGTACCTAGCCAGCAGTTCTTCCGATCTAGAATTTAAAACGTTATTAGTACCGACATGAATAACATACGTTGTGTCCTCGGCAGTACCGTCTGTAAAATGGTCAACACTATTAATTATATCCTCCACCCTTGCACCAGGATAGCAGTAACGGCGCCTACGACGAGGGCTTCTCCCACAGAATTCCTCGAGCTGCCCTCGAACAATGGAATCGCCAACGAGTCGTATTTCCGTTTCATCAGCATCTTCGAAACCTAAAACAGAAAACTTATTGCTTGTTATTACTGGTAGACAAGTCTTTGCTTTTCTCAATGGGGCTCCATTTCCACTCGAACGAAGGGTTGGGAACTGGGGAAGAGAGAGGGCTATTAGTATTATTTATGTTGTTAGTAGAAACTGAGGCAGGAGGGGTCGTAACTGGAGTCTCAAGGGATTCTAATTTTGCCGTCAGGAGCATCACGCTTTCTTCAAGCCTCAACCTGGCATCCCTCTCACGTTGTAACTCGTTCCTCAGCACTTCCATGCTTGAGCACCACCTGCAAACTAACTTCATTATTATTAGCCATTGTAAACGCGTAAGCGGCAAATTTCCCTTCACAGCGACTGCAAGTACTTGACGGGGTGCCATCTTTTTAATTAGTTAAAAACAAACAAAAAAACAAAAAAACGAGCGTTTGGAAATTAATAAATTACAACGCAGGTATACCGCGCGCTCTTTGTGCCGTCACCTGCGAAAACCGGCAAAAATGTTCTTGAAACGCAGAAATAGGGTCTTGTAACACAATTTTATGCAAAATGAATATATAATTAAGCTACCGACGAAAGATCTGTTAAAGAAAAAGTATTAAATGGCTTATCTGTCCGCTCTTCGACCGACTTAATTCCTTTTTCCCACTGTGATTGACCCTTCGGGAGGTCAGGTAGTGGTGAAGGGAAAATGAACCTTAAGAAACCTCGTTTCTGATAGATTTGAAAAACAAAAAAGGCAAACCAAGGGAATTTCAACCTTATGAAACCTCGTGTAGTAATACAGGGTGGGCCGTAAGTTTCCATACATAGGAAAAATACACATTTTTTTAAGGACAACCATTTTTATTTATATAATATGCTCTACATGGTTGCCATTGTTTTGAAAACACATTTCAATACGTGTTCCCCACTGTTGATGAACACGCATTAGCACAGTTGACGTTATGCTTGTAATGGCGTTGGTGATACGTTCCTTTAGATGATTTATGTCTCGTATCTTTTCCTGATACACCATGGCCTTCAAGTGCCCCCAAAGATAGAAATCAAGGGGGGTGAGATCTGGGATCTGGGAGGCCACTCCACAGGACCACGCCGACCAATCCAAGCATCCGGAAACTGCTGATCCAAATACCGACGCACGTGAAGACCATAATGAGGTGGAGCTCCATCTTGCTGGAAGTAAACTGGGAAGTTACCTTCCTCGTTTAGCAGGGATGGGAAAATCTCTTCTTGCAACATGTTAAGATACCTTTCGGCATTAAGATTTCCACTGACAAAAATTGGTCCAATAATTCTGTCACCCCATATCCCGGCCCACACCATCACTTTACCGGCACCTTGCATCTTCGTCGGACTCAGCCAGTTAGGGTTAGCATTACTCCAATAACGTATGTTTTGCCGATTAACCTCTCCATTGACGTAAAAATTTGCTTCATCAGTAAACAAGATCTTACGTCAAACGCATATTCTTAGGGTATCTGAAACATAAAAACAAACGTTTAATTTTTCTATGTATGGAAACTTACGGCCCACCCTGTAGATTCGGAAAACAAACAAAGCACTAAGCTTGGTTTAGTCAAGTAATATAGTAATGAATAAAGTCAATAAATTAAATATATTCGTTAATTAATGATTAGTAACACGAAGTAATTTAGTTAAGAATGCACCAAACACTTTTTTTTTAAAGACACTTGAACGATAACCATTTATTCAATTGGTAACACTGGACACTCGATAAAACACGTCTGTTCACAAGGAAAGACTGATCACACACACTGATATATATATATATTATATATATATATATATATATATATATATATATATAAAATATGATATATATCATATATGTATGATATATATATAAAATATATATATATCATATATGTATATATATATATATATATATATATATATAATATATATATATATATATATATATATATATAATATAATATATGATTGGTCCTCGTTGATTGGTCAGTCACATGGCAAATGAGATTTAACGTGGATAAGTGCAAAATTTTGCATATAGGTTCGCGTAACGGTAATTTTGCGTATAGTATGTCAGGGAAAGATTTAGGAGTTATAGTCACTGGTGATTTAAAAGGAGCGAAACAAAGTACAGCAGCGGTCAATAAGGCGAACAAAGTGTTAGGTTTTATAGCTCGAAATTTTGAGTACAAATCGCGCGATATTATAGTTCCTCTTCATAAATCATTAGTTAGACCCCATTTGGAGTACGCGGTCCAATTTTGGAATCCGCATATGCGCAAAGATATAGACAAAATCGAAAGAGTTCAAAGACGAGCAACTAAGATGATTCCGTCGCTTAGGTCAAAGTCGTACGAGGATAGGCTTAAGGAGTTAAAATTGACTACACTCGAGACTAGGAGGTTAAGGGGTGATCTAATCCAGGTTTCAAAATTATGAATGGGTTTGATAACGTAGATAGAGATAGCTTTTTCGAAATATCTCAATATAATAGGACTAGAAATAACGGGTGTAAGTTGACAAGTAGAAGGTTCGAGACAGCAGTTGCGAAAAACTTTTTTACGCATAGAATAGTACATACTTGGAATAGTTTGCCGGTAGAAGTAATTAGTAGCACGTCTATAAACATGTTTAAAAATCGATTAGACACGCATGTTGATAGAAACGGTATAGTTTAAGGTAGTAAAATTAAACCTTTGTGGGGATAGATCCCACAGCTCAACACAAGTGTTGTGGGATATAGGGAGGCAGCGTCTGGGTTAGGGGATACTCTCTGTCCTACACCCCATTTAAAGAGATTCCTCTGCCGAGCGGTGCCCCCCATAGTACTGTGAGGTATTGAAAAACTCATGATCTTCACTTGCCCACAAACACCTTTAAATGGGAGACGCATAATGGGTGCACACACATTTCTACATTCCTGTACAGTCTTTACAGCCACAACTACACTTTTCCTCGTAAGTGTATATATTGTAATGTATATGGTTGTAAATTTTGACTTGGTCCGCATCGATATGGACCGTGACTTGATGGATACCGTAATGAAATTGACTGGATTCTTTGGATCTGATATATTTGCATGTCCGTTATAAATAGATATAGAGTGTAACATATTTGTGGATAGTAGTTTATTATGACTTGATCCTCTGGATCGAGAGATTCTATCCTTAGTTTTAAATCGATAATTAATTATTTTTGAATTGATAATTGTTTAGTTTCGTAAAAATTGGTCGTTGCCAATTTACCGGCAGTTTTTACATAAATTTCTTATGTTCTTGTGGTTCGGAACCCACGTAAAATTGTAGGTCCCCTCCGCCACCACGGAGGACATACACAATACACGATTACGAACACAGGTAGACCAGCCATGAGTGGATCCTAGGGTCTTTGTTGGTCTGAAACATTATAACATAACATTATATGTATGTATTTTATATATATATATATAATATTATATAATATATAATATATATATGTATCATACATATATGTATATTTATTATATATATATAATACATATATGTATAATTTTATATATATATATATACATACATATATATACACACATTATAGTTATAGAGTATATAGTTTTTTTTGGGACACCCTGTATATATATATATTTTATAATTTAAAAAAAACATATATAGAGTATAGTTTTTGGGACACCCTGTATATATATATATATAATATATATTATTATATATATACAGGGTGTCCCAAAAAAACTATACTCTATATTTTGTTTTTTACAATATAGAGTATAGTTTTACAATATAGTTTTTACAATATAGAGTATAGTTTTTGGGACACCCTGTATATATATATATATATAATATATATATATATATATATACACATACTATGTTATAATGTTTCAGACCAGCAAAGACCCTAGGATCCACTCATGGCTGGTCTACCTAACTGTGTTCGTAATTGTGTATGTCCTCCGTGGTGGCGGAGGGACCTACAATTTTACGTGGGTTCCGAACCACAAGAACATAAGAAATTTATGTAACAACTTCCTGTACATTGGCAACGACCAATTTAGCAAACTAATTAATTATCGATTTAAAACTAAAGATAGAATCTCTGGATCCAGAGGATCAAGTCATAATAGACTACTATCCACATATATGTTACACTATATCTATTTATAACCGACATGCAAATATATCAGATCCAAAGAATCCAGTCAATTTCATTACGGTATTCATCAATACTAGTACTTTGTCACGAAAAATAAGTCACGGTCCATATCGATTGTGGACGAAGTCAAAATTTACAACCATATACATTACAATATATACACTTAGGAGGAAAAATGTAGGTGTGGCTGTAAAGACTGTACAGTAATGTAGAAATGTGTGTGCACCCATCTCGGGTCTCCCATTTAAAGGTGTTTGTGGGGCAAGTGAAGATCATGAGTTTTTCAATACCTCACAGTACTATGGGGGGCACCGCTCAGCAGAGGAATCTCTTTAAATGGGGTGTGTAAGGACAGAGAGTATCCCCTAACCCAAGACGCTGCCTCCCTATATCCCACAACACTTGTGTTGAGCTGTGGGATCGATCCCCACAAAGCCTTAATTTTACTACCTTAAACTATACCCAATCTATCAACATATGCGTCTAATCGATTTTTAAACATGTTTATAGACGTACTACTAATTACTTCTACCGGCAAACTATTCCACCTATTTACTATTCTATGCGTAAAAAAATTTTTGGCAACTGCTGTCTCGAACCTTCTACTTGTCAACTTCCACCCGTTATTTCTAGTCCTATTATATTGAGATATTTCGAAAAAGCTATCTCTATCTACGTTATCGAACCCATTCATAATTTTGAAAACCTGGATTAGATCACCCCTTAACCTCCTAGTCTCGAGTGTTGTCAATTTTAACTCCTTAATCCTTAAGCCTATCCTCGTACGACTTTGACCTAAGCGACGGAATCATCTTAGTTGCTCGTCTTTGAACTCTTTCGATTTTGTCTATATCTTTGCGCATATGCGGATTCCAAAATTGGACCGCGTACTCCAAATGGGGTCTAACTAATGATTTATAAAGAGGAACTGTAATATCGCGCGATTTGTACTAAAAATTTCGAGCTATAAAACCTAACACTTTGTTCGCCTTATTGACCGCTGCTGTAGTTTGTTTCGCTACTTTTAAATCACTAGTGACTATAATTCCTAAATCTTTTTCCCGCGGCAAGATATATATATATATATATATATATATATATATAATATATATATATATATATCAACGTAAAGAACGACGCTTGTATAGGAGAACATACCGCGCAAGATGAGGAGGGAGAACGAACAAATGAAAAAATGAGGTAACCACCCTGGAATCGAACCAGGATCTTCCGAAAAACGACATTAATTATGGATGACCTGATAGATATATATATATATATATGTATATATATATATAATATATATATATATATAATATATATATATATATATAATATAGTGTGTGTGTGTGTATATGTTACGTTTTTTTTTGCGAAATCCGTCTTTTTGCAAATTCTCCCGTCAGTTTGCCAAAGAACCCAAAACAATAGTAATTTTATAAAAGACCTTAAATGTTTGATCATTTTGCAAAAACACAAAAATCGGTCAATTTGCAAAAAACACAAGTCGGCCACTTGCAAAATCACCAATAATCTTGTCGGTGGTATTTGCAAAATCTCTTGTTCTAATACTGTAGAATTGTAGCTTCTAACGTAACCTAACCTAACCACAATGACACTGTTGGTTAGGTTAAGTTAGGAACTAGAAGGTTATTGGTGATTATTGGTGATTTTTGCAGATTGACCTATTTTTGTGTTATTTTGCAAAATGATCAAACATTTAAGGTCATTTTTTAAAATTACTGTCTTTTGGTTTCTTTGCAAACTGACTGGAGAATTTGCAAAAGACAGATTTCGCAAAAAAAAACATATATACCCATATATATATTATATATATATATATATAATATATATATAATAATATATATATAATCATGCGGGTTGCTTCTACAGAGCTTCAATTTAATATTTAGGAGAAATCCAATGACAAGGAGAAATGTAAATGCCATGAAAAGTCTTCTTTAATGCGCAACGTTTCGAGCAATACGCTCATCTTCAGGCTGTTTAATAACAATGTGAAATTAAAATCAATATTGAATGAAAAACAAAACAGAAAATTTCTATAACCTATTCATAAAGACAAATTTTAAAAGACTGAGAAAAGAGGGTTAAATTCTAAGTTATACAGATTTACATATAAAAATTAAGAAGCTATTTTTAAATACATATAGTAAATGTGAAATTAATACACTGGAAAAATTAACAATAGTACACTGGAATAATGAAACTAACTAACCTTACACTGCAGTTTCCGAGGCTAACTAATTTGAGCAGAGGCAAGACGGGAAAAACAAGAGATGGCGAGGGCGATTGGGGAAGGGGGGATTATAAGGAATTGAGGAGGGATCATAGCAAATTGAGGGGGACGGCAGATGAGTCAACATTCAGACTAGGGGACAATGTTTTAATGAAAAGCGATTCCAAAATTCTTAGTGAGTTGGGACAAGTATTACAACCAAGAATTTTAAAATTGTCTAAAGTGACATCAGTTTTACATTTTATGCTGTGTTCGCGAATACTCGAAACTTCTTTAGTTTTTAAAATTTTACCTGTTCGGCCACTTATTCCCATATGCTAAAACGGTGATTCTATTACTACATCAGTTTACAGGAAACCCACTTTTACTGGTTTGGGCATGAATTTTTTTAGTTTTACTGATTTCAACTATAAGATGAGTTGTATTAAAACTCTCCTGTTCAGAGGATATAATTTGACTTCTAGTTTTACCTTACTTAATGATGAATTTAATAATCTAAGATCATACTTTACTAATAATAGTTTTCCTGTTCAATATGTAGACAAACTAATTAGATCCTTCTTAAATAATGTTTATAGCCCTCAACTTCCATGTATTACAGTGCCGAAGGATATAAAATATTTCTTGGTACCTGAAATGGGTCCTTTGAATAAGGATTTAAGCTTAAATTTACGAAATTGTTAAGGAAATTTTTTTATCATACTGATTTCCGCATCATATTTATTAATAAAACGTCTTTAGGTAGCTTTTTCTCAGCGAAGGATCGAACCCCTGACTCGTTGCGTAGCGGTGTTGTATATTTATTTACCTGCCCTAGGTGTCTCCTTGGAATTACATTGGCAGCACTGTTCGCTCTCTCAGGGCTAGATTTTATTCGCATATGGGAATAAGTGGCCGAACAGGTAAAATTTTAAAAACTAAAGAAGTTTCGAGTATTCGCGAACACAGCATAAAATGTAAAACTGATGTCACTTTAGACAATTTTAAAATTCTTGGTTGTAATACTTGTCCCAACTCACTAAGAATTTTGGAATCGCTTTTCATTAAAACATTGTCCCCTAGTCTGAATGTTGACTCATCTGCCGTCCCCTCAATTTGCTATGATCCCTCCTCCTTCCCCAATTCCTTATAATCCCCCCTTCCCCAATCGCCCTCGCCATCTCTTGTTTTCCCGTCTTGCCTCTGCTCAAATTAGTTAGCCTCGGAAACTGCAGTGTAAGGTTAGTTAGTTTCATTATTCCAGTGTACTATTGTTAATTTTTCCAGTGTATTAATTTCACATTTACTATATGTATTTAAAAATAGCTTCTTAATTTTATATGTAAATCTGTATAACTTAGAATTTAACCCTCTTTTCTCAGTCTTTTAAAATTTGTCTTTATGAATAGGTTATAGAAATTTTCTGTTTTGTTTTTCATTCAATATTGATTTTAATTTCACATTGTTATTAAACAGCCTGAAGATGAGCGTATTGCTCGAAACGTTGCGCATTAAAGAAGACTTTTCATGGCATTTACATTTCTCCTTGTCATTGGATTTCTCCTAAATATTATATATATATATATATATATAATATATATATATATATATATATATATGTTAACCCCTCCGTCTATGACCCTGGGTTGGTTCGGAGTCGACGGGGTTCTGGTTAGGAGGCAGCAACGGATTTGTTACTTGCAGTAGTTTCTTCTATACGACTCTCCAAGTTCTTCTTTAGTGGTTCGGAGGATTCTGAGAGCCTCGTCATTGAAGAGAATGATGGACGGGAAATTGGCATCCTGAGCATAAGAAAAATATGAATTATGGTTTGCAGAAATAGAAAAATATGAATTTCTCTATGATGCCGGACTTATGGGACACCCTGTGTATATGTATATATATATATATATATATATATATATATATATATATATATAAATATAAGGGCTGGCAGGTCGGACCCGGACCCAGACCCGGGTTTAACTCGAAAGTGAGATAAGACCCGGACCCGATAGTGAATTAGAAAAAAGACCCGGACCCGGACGTGAAAGTGAATTTTAAAATTGACCCAGACCCAGACCTGACCCGAAAGTGAAGGACCCGAACAGCTGGGTTTTTAGTTTACAAAATTTATGTGTGCGCCTTTAGATTTGGCAAAAATGTATTGAATTATCATTCGACCCTCCAAATGACTGACTGGAAATGGAGAGTTAACGGTGACGGAAGAATAGCCTAATCCAAATATATTTTATTGTTTGTTTGCGAGTTGTGTATGTACTGTGTACATTGGTTGGTCTCCAGTGCTTCGTTTGCTATTTATATTTGCAATGCCTTTACAAGGTCTTTTTTCGGTAAGGAGTGGTAGCAAAAAAACTAGCCTTACAAATTATTATTTTAAATATAATAATATTGATGAAACATCCACATGACAAATTGAAAAGTGTGGAAAAGTGTATAGTGGCAATCATGTGACAAACCTAAAGTGACACCTAAAATCGTGTCACCCAGATATATGTAAAGTTGAGGATCATCATAAAGGCCTACCTAGCACTAGCAGTACTTCGAAAACTCAAATACAAACCAAGGGAATGAATGTAGGCCGAACTAGTGTTAAAAACTTTTTTAAACAAATTAAAGTTGGAGTTCACCCGCAACTTCATAAGAAAACTTTAGAAAATGGCCTTATTTCGTGGGTGACAATAGATGGGCGGCTTTTTACATTGTAGAAGATATTAGATTTAAAATTTTGGTTGAACCATTTCTATCTGCAATGAATATAAACATAACAGAAAAAATCTTGCTACTTTGACTCTCGATAGAGCAACAGCTGAAAAAACTAAGTTAAAAATACTTCTTAAAAAAGTTTCATTTAAAAGTAGATTGTTGCCCCAATATGACTTTGAAAACAAAATTTAAGTGAAAACATTGGCTGTCAAGGAACTTCACTGCTCGCATACAGGTAAAATTTATTTACATTTCACACAAATATATAATATATATATATATATATATATATATAATATATCGTACAATATTACCCCAATGTCACTTCTTTTCTACGTTCATAATTAGGTTATATATTCATATCCCTTTAATAATACACTCATTTCCTTAATTTATTCGAGTGATTACTTTTTTATGGCACCCATTAATGAACGTTTATTTTCTATTTTCTCGCATGAACGTCACCGAATTTCAGCTGTGTTGGTTATTTTCGTTAGTTTTAACGAAAACAACACGACTTAACCCAACCAATTGTCAAGGTCATACAGTTGACCTAACCGGGCCTTCAATGGCGGACATCGGAATAACATTGAAGGCCTGGTTAAGTATTTGAAAACCTCTATATTGAAAATTCAAATTCAAATGTGTTCAAATGTGTATTTGAAGAGTTTTTCTCACTTATTTGAACAGACCTGTGGATGTATGTATGTTTTAGCAGATTTAGTTAGTTAAATAAAGGTTTCCAATTTTATTGTGATGTTTATTTCTATGAATTCATGACGAAAGTCATTTTAGCCATTTCACTAAATGACCAAGGTGGAATTTCAGCCAAACCTAGGCTAACGATTGAAGAGTTTGAAAATCTGACATGTCGAGGTCTGTGTCAAGAACCTCGCTTGAAAATAATACATCCTACGACGTAAAATTGAAACTGAAGCCAAATAACTGACTAGGCACTTCATAGGTATCTCGTAACGTAACTTAAAAGCTGTATCGCTTATTGGACGCAAGTTGGAACCGACATTTTATATACAGGGTGGCCATTAAATACCTGACACACTTGAAAGTAATATTAAATGGACCTTGTGAAAGGAAATGAGGTTATTCGCATACCATAAGAGACTATAATTTCGGGAGACTTGTTACATAACACTTTTTAGATCTTGAAAATAATGTTTCTTAAATGTCTACCGTTTTTTTTTACTTTGGTCGGATCGGTGGAAACGAACCAGCACCGTAGATCTGAGGTTAATTAATTGAAGGTGTAGATTTCACTCGACAAAGCAAAAACTAGGAAATATTCCGCGCTTGTGCTCCAAGCACTGAAAGTATAGCGTTTCAAAAGGGGTTAAAATTATTAACAAAGAATGAAACTATTTTTGTATTTAATGATACAAAATTATATATAATTCAAACTTATAAGCCTTATTCATATTTTGCATATTAAAAGTTTGAATTATATATATACAGGGTGTCCCAAAAAAAACTATATACTCTTTATAGCATCATATATTTTATAATTTAAAAAAAAAACTATATTGTTATAGCAATTGCCAATGAAAGGTAAATTAGTAATCTAAGTGATCAAAATGTTATAGCGAGTTGTTTGCATATAAAATTTAATTAATTACGCCAAGTGCTCAAAATGTTCTCCGGCGGCATGAATGCACTTTTGAATGCGTCGACTAACTGATTCGCAGACATGGACTAATGTGGATGCTGTGATGGTCCCGCACTTTTCCCTAATTGTATCCTTAAGGTGTTCGAGTGCTGCCGGTCTTGTACCATAAACTGCATCCTTCAGGTAGCCCCACAAGTAAAAATCAAGTGGAGTCAAGTCCGGTGAACGTGGAGGATACTCAACGCTTCCTCTTCGTCCTATCCAACGGTTAGGCAACGTTTCATCGAGGTACCTTCTGACATCACAATGATAATGAGGGGGGGCTCCATCTTGTTGAAAGTAAAAGTCGTCGTTTCCAAACAACTTCCGAACTGCAGGTATAATTTCTGTCCGCAGCATGTCGAGATATGCGGCACCGGTAACTGTCCCATTAAAGAAAAATGGTCTAACAAAACCCCTGGATGATAAACCACACCATGCTGTTAATCCTGGTAAATTAACATGTTTATCCACATAAACGTGTGGATTATCAAGTGACCAGTACCTGCAGTTGTGTCGATTTACTGTGCCATTCAGCGTGAAGGTAGCTTCATCAGACCACACGATTTTGTTGTATTGAAAGTGCATTCATGCCGCCGGAGAACATTTTGAGCACTTGGCGTAGTTAATTAAATTTTATATGCAAACAACTCGCTATAACATTTTGATCACTTAGATTACTAATTTACCTTTCATTGGCAATTGCTATAACAATATATTGTTTGGGTTTTATTAAATTATAAAATATATGATGCTATAAAGAGTGTATAGTTGTTTTGGGACACCCTGTATATATAATATATATATATATATATATATATATATATATATATAGAAACGACGTAAGTATAGAGGAGCGTTCTGCACACGAGGAAGATAAATAACGAACAAATGAAAAATGAGGTGAACCGCCCGGGAATCGAACCCAGGATCTTCCGATTGCCGGTCAGATGCGCTATCCATTACACCACGGGCCTCGATCAGTCATAAGTCGAAATTCTCCTACATAGGGCAGAAACCAATGCCCTGAGAGGGCACCCTCGCAAATCGTGAATATGTACATAAACTACATTTAACTGCAATGACCACGCAGTATATTAATGTATAGAAACGACGTAAGTATGTGCAGAACGCTCCTCTATACTTACGTCGTTTCTATACATTAATATACTGCGTGGTCATTGCAGTTAAATGTACATATTCACGATTTGCGAGGGTGCCCTCTCAGGGCATTGGTTTCTGCCCTATGTAGGAGAATTTCGACTTATGACTGATCGAGGCCCGTGGTGTAATGGATAGCGCATCTGACCGGCAATCGGAAGATCCTGGGTTCGATTCCCGGGCGGTTCACCTCATTTTTCATTTGTTCGTTATTTCTCTTCCTCGTGTGCAGAACGCTCCTCTATACTTACGTCGTTTCTATACATTAATATACTGCGTGGTCATTGCAGTATATTATATATTATATATATATATATATATATATATATATATTACAGTGAGTGTGTAACCAGCCATTTCGCGTAATGGCTGAAACTTTGTCATTTCACGAAATGGCTGTTTCAATTGGTCATTTCGCGAAATGACTAAAATCTTCAGCCATTACGTGAAATGGCTGAAATTCCACCTTGGTCATTTCGTAGAAGATCATTTGCCCGGTTAGGTCAACTGTATGCCCTTGACAATTGGTTAGGTTAAGTTGTGCTATTTTCGTTAGTTTTAACGAAAATAACACAACTTAACCTAACTAATTGTCAAGGTCATACAGTTGACCTAACCGGGCCTTCAATGGCGGACATCGGAATAACATTGAAGGCCTGGATAGTATTTGAAAACCTCTATATTGAAAATTCAAATGTGTTGAAATGTGTATTTGAAGTGTTTCTCACTTATTTGAACAGACCTGTGGATATATGTATGTTTTAGCAGATTTAGGTAGTTAAATAAAGGTTTCCAATTTTATTGTGATTGTTATTTCTATGAATTCATGACGAAAGTCATTTCAGCCATTTCACGAAATGACCAAGGTGCAATTTCAGCCATTTCGCGTAATGGCTGGAGATTTTAGTCATTTCGCGAAATGACTAAAAGTTTCAGCCATTACGCGAAATGTCTGGTTACACACTTTGACTGTAACATATATAGATAGATAGCTGCAATATTTAAACCGTTTTTACATTGCTAATATAGAAATATATTTTAAATATACGAGTATTTACGAGGATATTTCCACGTCACACTGTCGAAACTATAACAGTATATATTACTGTACATTTAACCGTTCTAATATTTCATACACTGATCTAAATGTATCGTGTATTTCTTTGAATATCTGCATCTTTCGATGTTCGTTTCTTTAAAGAGACTTTTAGATATACCGGGTGTCCGAGAATTATCTGTACAATTTTTGGCTGTTATTAAAAGTCAACCATGAAGTGTAGAAATTCCAGTGTTGTCCCATTTTACAGAGAATCTCATTAAGTTTTTTCTGATACCACGTTTTGACAAGTTTTTTAGAAATGTACGCGGGTGACAGACATTGATGACTTAAAAGCAAGAATCACAGCTGCTATTGAGCGAATTGATGTGAATATGCTGCAGCGTACATGGCAACATTTGGAGTATCGATTGGATGTTTTGCGAATCACTAATGGTGCACATATCGAATGTTTGTAACAACGTTACTTTAATAAAAGAAACTTTTGAAAATACAGATTCTAAATAATCTTGTTTAAGAATTTTACGTGTTATATCAAGAATTTTATTAAAAGATGAAATTGTACAGATAATGTTCGGACACACTGGAATTTCTAAAAAACTTGTCAAAACTTGGTATCAGAAAAAACTTAATGAGATTCTCTGTAAAATGGGACAACACTGGAATTTCTACACTTCATGGTTGACTTTTAATAACAGCCAAAAATTGTACAGATAATTCTCGGACACCCTGTACTTCTGAAGTTTATTTTGACCTCTAACGCAGACCTGAATAACTCTGGAATGATATTTTGTTTCTCCTAACGTGCAAAGTTCAATTTCTAATGGACAGAATGATTAGTTTGTTCCGTTATGTAATTAAAATATTTTCAAGATGATGACAAATAATGCTTCGAATATTACTTTATATACTGTATATATATATATATGTTTGCGCAAAAGTCGCGCATCATAGGAATTTTCAGTTTACTATAATATATTTTTTTCTTTTACGTAGAGGATGGCTGCGAAATTGACAATAGATGAAAGGGTGAGCTTGGTTTAATGAATGGAATACTAGGTACAACAAATCGATGAATCAGTACAGAATTAAGTATTTGATCATCAGGAGAAACACTGGTATTAAATATGATAAAAGTGTTATTGCACAAGAGATTGGTCTCAGTATATACAGGGTGTCCCATAAGTCCGGCATCATAGGAAAAATAATTAAAAAAGGCAAAACAAAAGCTTTTATTTACAGAACGTGCTCAATATGTCCACCATTGTTTCCAGTACACAATTCAGACGTGATACCAGTCAGCAAGCACACGGTGAATGATGTCAGGAGTAATGGTATTACATGCCCCAATAATGCGCTGCCGCAAATGTTCAACACTCCTAATTTTCTCTGCGTATACCAGCGCTTTCAAGTGGCCCCAGAGATAAAAATCTAGTGGCGTGAGATCCGGGCTTCTAGCTTGCCATTCCACAGCCCTCGACGTCCTATCCAATGACCATGGAATTGTTGGTACAGGTATTCCCTTACTTGGGTGCTATAATGTGCAGGAGCGCCGTCTTGCTGGAACCATGTTGGGAAATTTCCTTCTTCGTTCAAGGCACTGGGAAATGTTTCCTTGAGCATACGTAGGTAGGTGCCTCCAGTGAAATGTTCATCGAAAAAGAGGGGGCCTATGATGCGATCCTTCCAAATGCCACACCATACATCACCCGAGATGCACCTTGTTCCTTTGAAGAGGTATACCAGTGAGGGTTGTTTTGAGACCAGTAGCGGGTGTTCTGTCGATTTACCTCACCATTTCCATAAAAAAGTCTCGTCACTGAACAGAATGATGGACGGGAAATTGGCATCCCGAGCATATGAATTATGGTTTGTAGAAATAGAAAAATATGAATTTCTCCTATGATGCCGGACTTATGGGACACCCTGTAGATCGAATTATAATCTAAGTAAAAAGAAAAGTGTTTATTTACGAAAGTGTTCTTCAAAACATCATTGATGTTGTTTACCGCACCTAATGGAGATTCGAGAAACAAATCGAATCCTCTCTCACATATTCGTCTTCCGGCTACTAGCGGAGTTTTACGTTTTACTGTATACCAGCGGCACGGCCAGATTAAGGCATGGTCAAACGGGGCTGCAGCCCAGGGGACCCCAAAAAGCAAAAGATAAAAATTTCCTAACATTTTTTTTATAAATTCATTATATATTGCCAAAACTGCCAAAAAAGTAACCTTCCTCATGTGACATTGAAATTCGTGTTATTTAAGTGATTTCTTCGTACAAATAATATTGTGACGTCATTTTTTCTTCGCTGTGACAAACATGCTTTTGACCGTGGGAGTCTTAGCACTGAAATGTAAAAT
>JAJOZX010014397.1:0-27500 GCA_023014485.1 Bathynomus jamesi
TATGATATTAGCCTTGAGGCAGGACTTTGGGACACCCTACAGCTTTATGTGCGATCTGAACCCATCCAGCTACTGAGCAAACCCAATCGCTTAGCGTCGCTGATCTAACAGGAAGTGGTGGTTACAACGTGGCGGGGCTACAACGTAGTTTTATATGCACGTATGAAAAGGAATTTACATATTTCTAGATATTCCGACGAAGAAGTAAGTATCTTATGTAGCATTAAAAATATTTTGAGGAAGTAAGGCTACGAGCCAATATTTAGAAGGAATTATTGTTTCGCTAAACTTAAGCCATTTTCATTTTGTCCAAAAACTGTGGACCAAAACAGATCCAAAATTGAAATGATGCAAGGTCAGTTCTTTACTTAAGTTAAGGCTTATACTAAATGCGTAAATTTAATCTAGCATAACCCCTAAGATCAATAAGTAGATTTTCTTATATACTGTATATCGGCCAAAATAATACAGTGAATTTCGTTTGATTTTGCAAACGACAAATTGCATGTTTACAAAAAAGTAATTTGAGTTTTCTCTAGGCAATCTGAGTTGACTTGACTTCAAGTTAGTTGGACGAAAAGAAAACATCTTACCCAGGGCCGCCGAGAGCTGCCCCGGTCCCCGGGGAAGGATTGGTATATGGGCTCTCCTGTTTACTCAGTATTTTATTATGAATGTTTTTGTGTACATAACGAGCAAACTGATTATATGTCCAAGTCACTATTCAAAACATACAGTATGAAAAAACAACTCAGAGGAAAATGACCATTTTTATTTTTCGAATCAATTATATTAATTGTATCACCATACAATTTACAAATGCAGTACCAGTCCATGCAGAGACAATTGTTTACTGCAAGATTTTCATAATAGAAGCGTACTTTCGTTGCCTTCTCTCTAGCAAAGTGGTAAATGATTCTGATGAAATTTAAAGTACGGGCTAACTGGCTTTCAATTACAATGGTTCCCACATCTGTCAGTCGGTCTTGGGCATTGGTGGACCGTAGATAATATTTTATCTGTTTCAGTTTCACTATGATAATCTCGATAAAATGTAGTTCATTAATTATATTTCCTTTGTTATTTAATCAATTGCTTTATTAATATTTTTAGATTTTATCCCCCCTCTTTCCGGGCCCCGGGGATTTATCCCGGCTTCCCCTCCCTCTCGGCAGCCCTGATCTTACCTAAATAAAATTTTAAATCCACAACAGTGAGGGAATTTCTCTAGCCAATATAAACGTGTTCGATTCATGACAGAACAAGATTTAAACGAGTTATAACGCGTTTTTTCTTGTTTCAAGGCGAAAACGTGACATGTGGTACAGAAGTGGGTTTAATATGTGAACACTAAATATATGGCAAATATTGACTAATAAATAAGCTACGTCGCGCCCAGTATCGTAACACCGCTTCCCGTCAGTCAGCGAAGTTAAGCGACAATGGGTCTCGAGAGTAGTTGAATGAGGGACCGTCCAGGTGATGTAGCTACCCTTGATTCGGATCCCACGTAAAACTGTAGATCTCCTCTGTCATATGATCTCAGATGTTGCGAAGGAGGTTAAACAACCCCATCAAGCAACTTGACTCTCAAATCTGTTATATACTCGTGTGTGATATAATATATACAGTATATATATATATATATATATATATATATATATATATATATATATATATAATATATGAATCTATATTGTCATTAATATTTTACGTGATTTTTATTGTGTATCAGTTTCATCCCAAACTTCTATATGCATTTTATTTATAATCTCATTTAACCTTGGTTTTACTTTGCTTTCGCCCGAATTGTTCATTCTGATGAAGGTCAAGCTTGTTGCTTCACCTAAACCTACAGCTTAACGGGGAATCCGAACCACAACCCACCACGGCTGGTCAAAACTTACAAAGTCCTCGCCCGGATCGATCTCACAACCTCCGATCGGCCCAGCGTCTCAACAAAATCTTATTTGCTCGACTGTATACTCGATTATATTTATATTTATATATATATATATATATTATACAGGAAGGAGGGGCTAAGGAAGAATGCCTGGAAAAATGTCCACCACCTCATAGAAGGAGGAGGAGATACCTAAAATCAAGTTCCAGAATTTTTGAGATGCCTGAACACTATGCGTTTGAATGATTGGAATTCATAGACCGAGGGAAAGATGGGCTGAGGAAGGTTATTCCAGAGTTGACCGGTTGAGTAGATAAAATATTGAGAAAACCGATTAACCCTTGCGTTAAAGGGTGGGTAGAAAAGGGATGAGAATGTGTTGAAAGTCTGGTACTGCAAGCCTTCCTTAAAAGAGGAGGCATGCAGTTAGAGTGTTCAGCGGACCAGTGTCCGTTATAATAGCGAAAGAAAAGAGAGAGTGAGGCAATACTGCGGCGAAGAGAGAGAGAGAGAGAGAGAGATTGAAGGTAGTCAATAAGAGGTGGAAAAACGATGAGACGAAAAGCCCTTGATTCCATCCGGTCAAGTAGAGCTGTGTGGGTTGAGCCACCCCACGCATGAGAACCGAACTCTATACAAGAGCGGACAAGATCCCTGTACAGAGACAGCGAAGTAAGTAGGAGTGAAGAAACTGCAAAGGCGGTACGGCACACTTAACCTCTTAGAAGTTGTTTTAGAAAGAGAGTACATGTGATCTTTCCAGGAAAGATCACGAGAAAAGGAAACGCCAAGAATGTTAAGAGAAGAGGAAGGATTGAGTCGTGTGTTGTTGAAGGTAAGGGGATAGTCGTGCGGAAGATTGTGACGAGTAGACAGACGAAGGAACTGATTTTATGAGGCATTGGAAGCTACAAGGTTTTCTCTGCCACAGTAATTGTTGGTAATTTTTTATACACTATTGTACACCCACAATTGTTGATACATTACAACGCAACACTTCAAATAACTTTTTTTTTTATCTCAGCTGTATAATAAAATACAATACACTATATGACATTAGTTATTAAGAAAGAGATTTAACAACCCACAAAACACATACATACACGCACGCACGAGCGTATATATATATATATATATGTATATATACATATATACACATACACTAGGGATGCACCGGAACCAGAATATCAAGTTCCGGCCGGAACTTGTCGGAACTTTTAAAATGTTCCGACCGGAACTTGTCGGAACTTTTAAAACTGTCCCGACCGGAACTTGTCGGAACTTTTAAACTGTTCCGACCGGAACCGGAACTTAGTGTTGCATAAACGAAAAAAAATCTGTTTCATAGGACACCCAGAAATGCTAGTATGATATTATTGGTCTTTGTCTCGGTTTTTAAACTAATTTCTAAAACTAAAGCCGTGAAATGAAGTTCAAGTAGGCTACTTTGTTTTATATGCTTTACCACTTTTTAATACAGTGTTTTTTTTTATATAGGAATGCAACAATGCTTCAAGTTAAGATTCACCTTGTATAGTATTTTTCCAAAACTGTATGTCATATCACCTAAAATATATTAAGTTTAGCATTTAAGTTGGTTTATAAGTAGATGGAAAAATAATAACTTGTAAAAAAAAATCGATCTATGGGAAGCCACGAGTCTTTGACAGGAATGTTTCACGACACAACCAGTCACACAGAGCCATCGGGATCACGCGTCCAGTACTTGTTTAGTTTAACACTCAAGTCAGCTCACTCAGCTGCCTCATACATAACCAATATCACGATAAAAAGTTCCTGTTCCGGCCGGTTATATTTCTGAAGTTCCGGTGCATCCCTAACACACACAATGTATATACAACATATATATCTATATATATATATATATAATATATATATATATATATTTGACTTGGCACATAAGTTAGTATGCTTCTTTAATATCAAGATCGTTGTTTAAAGAGCTATTAATACAATACGAGTTAGAAATTTGAATTCACTGACTTTATCAATAGCATTTAAGTCCCTTTTGTACCGTACTTTGGCTTCTGAATTGTTTAGAACAGAAATATGTTCCTCGTATCCGAAATACGAGAGTACATTAAAACTCTCTTCACCCGATGAGAAATACATTTATTATGGAACCATATTATAAAAGTTCAAAATGTTCCTTATTCACTTCAAAGTAAATTAATGTAATTACTAATTATAATAATTAATTAACGTAATTGGGTTGAGACTTTTCGGACGCATCGGGAGAGTGTGTTTGAAAAGTAAATCCTTAAAATTTTAAATTTTTGATTGCTCTCCAACTGATACGGATAATGACACCATTTCTTCACCATTTTGAAGCGCGTTCGATGCCATTTTGTAAGATATGTCTTAGATTTTTGCATATTTATACTCCCGCATTGTCCTACACACGCGTCTGTAACCGAACTTTTACAGTTTCGGTTGATTTCTACAAAATTCTCGGGAACATATCCTATGAAATGTGGAAATTTGGGATATATCCTATTAAATGAACTATGGAAATTTGAGACATATCCTAGAAATGTGGAAATTTAAGAGATATCTTAAGAAACAATATTGAATACGCTTCAAAATGAAAAAAATTATTGCAGTACCTGCGTATCAGTCCAAAGGAATAAAAGATTTAAAATGGGAGTCACTCGTAGACAAAATTTGAATTAAATGCTTTACACTCAAAATAAAACTTGTTTCATTTGAATGAAATAACTTCTTTTTGAAGGTTAATTAAGAAATTGAAGTTTGCCTTCTTTTGAGTATCAAAGCTTCCTTTCTGATGACGAGATAACGCCTTTTAATGATACCTAACTACTTTTGGTAGAACATGTCTCACATCTTCTTTTTGTGAGTGAATTAACAAAATAGAAGCTAATATTTCTATTTGCAGAAGGTTGCGGGAAGATTTTTTGAGTACAATTAAATAATCATATTTTCTCGACATATTCGTGTTGGCCCTTCTAAAATTTGTTAATCATACATACACATTCGTATATTTCTAAGTGAATTTACGTCTTTAATGTTCTGTATCGGCTAACTGAAATCACACACACACACACACACACACACACACACACACACACACACACGCAACTGCAGCTACCATATGGTACCGTGACATTTTCACGTTTTAAGTTGTGGATGGCGGCATTAAACCTAATCAACATAACCGAATTAACTTCTCCGCAGTAACGTAACATACCTAACATAATCTAACCAAATCCACCTAGCCTATTCAAACCTTCATGATACTTAATAATCCTTAAGTAAAAAATGAAATTCTGATTCTACGGCGACACCGGTAATGTCACTACAGGCACGTTCGTGTAGCGATAAGCTGTATACTTTTATTCCAAATTACTTCTACTCCAATGTTCTCAATTTCAAAACAGAAGCACCTCACCTTTGAGGAGCTCCGCCTGTTTATGACACCATAATTAAAATAAAAATAATATTCCGCTCCATTTTCTATACTTCCAATAATAATTAATAATAATAATAAGTTATATGAAAAAAAAAATTATATATATATATAGAGAGAGAGAGAGAGAGAGAGAGAGAAAGAGAGAGAGTTACAAGGAGTTACAAGGAAAAGAAGTACCTCAAAAGGCCTTGCGGCCCATACCAGAGGAGGTACCAACGGCAACGGGTGCCACGGAAAATTTTCTACACACTCAAATAGTGTGCAAGATTTGGTCTAACCTTTTCTTGAAGTGATCCACAGAGGAACAACTTCTGAAGGTAATCTGTTCCACGTGTCACAGATCTTATAGGTAAAGTAATTCCCACACACACTAGTCCTAAACCGTTTCAAATCCAACTTCCAACCATTGTTGCGAGTTGGGTTATCATTTAAACTAAACATGCTTCTAAAATCGACATCGTTGAACCCACGTAGATTTGAAAACCTCGATGAGTTGACCACGCAGCCTCCGTGTTTCCAACGGAAACAAGTTTCAGGGCGCGTAAGCGTCGATTGTCGCCCATATGCCTAACGGAAGGGATTAACTTTGTGGCCCTCGCCTGGACTCGCTCCAGCCTCCCAATATCTTTCCTGAGGGTGGGCGAAAAGAACTGTACTCCATACTCCAGGTGCGGCCGAACCAGGGAATTGTACAGACAGAGCACAATCTCCTTGTTCCAAAACTGAAATTGCCTCCTGATATAACCCAGCAGCTTCTGGGCTTTCTTTGCCACCTCTACGCACTGTTTCGTAAATTTAAGGTCGCTGCTAATTAGCACACTCAAGTTCTTTTTCAAATCAGTCGCCTCGATATTGTTCCCCAACATCGAGTAGTCCGACTTGGGATTGGCGTAGCCAATGTGCATCACTTTCACTTATCCAAGTTAAACAGCATTTGCCATTTTCGGACCACTCTCCTATCCTACCTAGGTCCGCACGCAGTTGCTCGATCGCTTCGGGCGTCCCAACATTGGCCCCAAGCTTGGTGTCATCAGCGAAATTGGCGATCTGACTGACGATGCCACCGTCGATATCATTTATGTAAATGATAAACAACAGTGGCCCCAAAACGGAACCCTGAGGAACCTCACTAGTGACCGACGCCCAACCCGAACTAACTCCTTTAATTACAACCCTCTGCAGCCTATTCTCTGAAAGTCGAGATAAAGTATATCAATCGCCCTACTTTTATCATACTCACTCAACATGCCGTGGAAAAACTCGAGCAAGTTGGTGAGATACGACTATGCCGTCTAAACCCATGTTGGGAGTCCCCAAGCAGTTGTCGGAATCCAAATGGTCAACGATCCTATCCGCTATTATCCCCTCTAATAATTTACCTACAACTGAAGTGAGACTAATGGGACGATAGTTCCCTGGACTTTCGTGATCCCCTTTCTTAAAGATAGAGGTCACGTTGGCTTCCCTCCAGTCACCAGGCACCTGGCCCGTCTCCAACGATTTGTTGAAGACTGTAGCCAGGTGGGGAGCCACCTGGTCGTGCACCTCGCGCAACACTCTGGGGAGAAACTGGTTTGGCCCAGGAGCCTTAAACACGCTCAGTTTGTCTATTCTATCGGCAACGACTGTCGCGGCACATCGAACACTATCCAGGCCAGCACCTTCGTGCCTGACGCCTGGCTCAGGGATGACGCGGGTGTCCTCCCTGGTGAACACTCCCGCAAAGTACTGAAGCACATTAGCGATGTCCGCGTCGGAGGTCCGCAGAACGCCGCTTCTAATGGGCTTTCTACTATTAACATAACTGAAGAACTCTTTAGGGTTCCCTTTGCAGAGGCTTGCCACCCGTAGTTCTTCGTTACGTTTTGCTAGCCTAACCTTCGCCTTCATTTCCCTACACAGGCGGACATACGCTTCAGTGTTCTCATGGGAACGATTGGCCTTCGCCCTCCTATACGCTACTTTCCTATTTCGGATAGCCGAAGCGATGTCACGATTGAACCACTTAGGCTGCGTTGAAGCAGGGGTGACCGGTTTTGAGGGTATGGCAGCAGACTGCAGTACCATAAACTCGTCCCGGAATGCACTCCACACTCCCTCAACATCGCCGCCGACTTCTAACTCCATCTCACCTACGATATCTGGAGGCCAACAAAGTGTGCCCGCTGTAGATCGAGCTTACTGCCTCTCGAGTTACTACGCTTCACCCGAGGACGCACACACGGAACCTAATCAGACCGTGATCACTCCCGCCCAACGCCCACGATTCGTCAACGGTGAGGCCAGTGACGAGGTCGTCTTCGGTCGTGAATACTAAGTCTAGAACGCTTTCGCCTCGTGTAGGCTCATTGACCCATTGAGTCAGGAAGTTCTCATCAGCAAAGTCAACTAGCCTCCTCCCTTCAGCATCAGCAGTCCTGTCTTCCCAGTTTATGCCACGACAGTTGAAGTCTCCTAAAACTACACACACCCTATCCCCTAGCAGGCTACAGAGTTCGGTGTACAGGGCTGTATCCTCCTCGAGGAGGAGATGCGGAGGTCTGTACACCAAGATTAACCTATAGTTCGTCCCTCCCACGTTCAGATCGACGCCAAGCAGCTCCCGTTCCGACCGGAACTGGCAGACAACCGGACTCAACGTGTCCCTGACGTATATTAGTACCCCTTCCCTCTCCCCACGAGTGCTGTCTTTGCGAAACATTTTATACCCGGGAATTTCGAACTCCCCAACGTAGTCGAATCATGGTGTGCTCACCGGGCTCGAACCTGGGACCTTCTGTGTGTCAGAGAGAGAGAGAGAGAGAGAGAGAGAGAGAGAGAGAGAGAGAGAGAGAGAGAGATATTAAGCAAATATAACTCTTCAGACAAGTATGAAAAAAGAATGAAGTCCCTTATTCAGTATATTTTTTTCAATTTTCCCTGTTCTTGACATCATTTTATGAATGATGTTCCAAATTTTCATGGAATACGTCACTGCACATTGTTTTCCATCTGGGACACTATGAATTGCCGTGAAGTATCCACAGTGAAACAATTACTTTCTTAACCTTTACATAAGTGACGTATTTGTATTTAGCTCGCGAATGACACACACACACACACACACACACACACACACACACACATATATAATATATATATATATATATATATATATATATATATATATATATATATATATATATATCTATATAAAGGTCAAGAGAATAAACACGGTCAAAAGGTAGAGGTCGGAAAATTGGGTGAATCTAATTGAGAAGTTAATCAAAGATGAGCGCTGATGGAAACTATTATATTTGTAAAAGAGAATTTGATGTGGAAATAATAGTTACTCGCTTCGATTTTTATGTCTTTTTGCGCTTACATTGAAGGGTGAATATACCTCTTTCAGTTATAGAGGATCGAAATAACGTTTAAAGAACGAGGAAATTGTTACTATTTGCGTGCAGAGATCGATTGAGAAGCGCTATTAATAGATATTAATTTTACCCGCAACGGAATTAACGTGGGTGTGTAGAAGAAAAAATCCTTACCTCTTATTTATTTAACTTTTTCTTCTTTTCTTACCATGAAACAATTTTCAACAATATTTTGTATGTTTAGGAACTTATTCTACGAGTCCAACATCAAGAGCAACATTTATGGATTAAAATTTGTTTATTTCTATAATACTGGACTTTACTAAGGGCCAACATATATATATATATATATATATATATATATATATATATATATATATATATATATCGTAAAGAACGACGCTTGTATAGGAGAACATGCCGCGCAAGATGAGGAGAGAGAACGAACAAATGAAAAAACGAGGTAACCACCCGGGAATCGAACCCGGGATCTTCCGATTGCCGGTCAGATATGATAACCACTATACCATGGTCCTCACTTGCACGGAATGTTCTCCTATACAAGCGTTGTTCTTTACGTTAATTATACTGCGTGTTCTTTGCAGTTGAAATGTGTATATATAGGTGCGGCATGCGGGAGGTGCCCCCCTCGGGGCATTGGTTTCTGCGCGTATGTAGGAGAATTACGACTTCTGATCGAGTGAGGACCATGGTGTAGTGGTTATCATATCTGACCGGCAATCGGAAGATCCCGGGTTCGATTCCCGGGTGGTTACCTCGTTTTTTCATTTGTTCGTTCTCTCTCCTCATCTTGCGCGGTATGTTCTCCTATACAAGCGTCGTTCTTTACGTTAATTATACTGCGTGTTCTTTGCAGTTGAAATAAATATATATATATATATATATATATATATATATATATATATATATATATATATATATATATATATATATATATATATAATAGTAATGATACAGAGAAAACCTAACCTATGTCTGATGTAGAGAAGGTTAACGACACTTTTAAAACCTGTTTTGATAGAAAAGGAGCAGAAATAGAATCTAATTTTTTTTTTTTGTGTGATTAATTAATTATTTATTGACAACGTGATTTAAAAGAGCGAAAATCAAATGTAGTTAATTTATGTGAGGTTTCGCTTAAAAATTGTTTCGCAATGACACCTTTTCTTTGTTAATAATTTCATCAACGTTGATGATAATCTTTATTGGCAGGAAATAAATCCAATAAAATGATGTACGATATTCATCAAAATATTAAACGATATACAAATAATTATTAATTAATTAATTAATAAATGTAAAAACTAAAACAAATAGGATTGAGATTGAAAATAATAGACTTAATGAAACCAACATTAAAATAATAAAAATAAGGTATAATCAATATATTACCTGTTAATCAAATTATATATATATATATATATATATATATATATATATATACATATATATTATATATATATATATATAATTATTATACATACATATACATATACATATATACACACATGAGTGTATCTCACTTCCATATTAGCCATTGATTGCTATTCTATCTGCAACAAAAAAAAAAAAGTCCCAAAACAACACCTCAATTTGAACATTTGTTTTAGTTCTGATGTATTAAATTTGCCTACAAGACCGGACTTATGGACACCCTGTGTATATATATATATATCTATATATATATATATATATATAATAATTAAATTTATCAAGCTATCTGAATGCACTTTGTACCCTCCATTTCAAACAATAACTCTTTTTGGTGGTGGTGGTGGGGGGGGGGTTATATTCCAAAAAGCTTTGACTATTTTTTACGTAATAAACTTTTTAAAGTTGAAGTTCAGCCAAGGAGAGTTAGGAACAGGTTTATAAAATGCACGAATTAATGTTGAGAATGAACAGGGAAAAAACCCCCATCACGAGTTGAAAGTTTAGAATCAAAGCATACAGGGTGGACCATAAATCGTTTTACCGGAAAATAAACGACAAATTTACTTACTTCGCTAAAGCGACTTATGGCCCACCCTGTATTTCTCTGCGTCGGAGGTATTAAAAGCGAGAGAATATGTTTCAGACTTTGCAATGAGGAAGGAAAGACTTCCTTTATATCTCCTATCTAATTTTTTTTTATTTATCTATCTGTTTGTACGTCTACTTATCCGTTTGTCTATTGAATGCTTCGCGCGCTTTGTAGGTCTGCGTGAAATGACACAATTGGTATAAAATCATTTTTTCATCTCTCTTTTGCGTTTCTCATCTTGTAAATTCGTTTTATCATTTCTATTTCATTTTTAGATCATCTTTTTGTACATTTATGGATATTAATTCAAATGTACTTCCCTTTATTTATTTCCACTTATACTGACATCCGTTACTACAGTTATATATATATATATATATATATATATAATATATATACCCTTGAAATGAATATCTATATCTTTGGAGGGCAACTGCAGTGTTACTATGTGATCGACAAAGAAGGGGAAAAATGGGGAAAAGGCATGGAGACAAACTCGAATATTGGTGCGGGTGTTCTTGTTCTCACACGAGGAAAATTTGAAGCTTAAAAAGGCAGAAATTTCGATCATACGCAGTTCTCCACCTTTTAAAGTTTAAATTCAGATTCACATTTTATGCGCATCTTTCATCCAAAACTCCCCTCATCGTTTTGCATTCCCTCACTCAACTTCCCTCAGCCCTTAAATCGCCTCTTAACTATTTTCATCATCCTTTCTATTGCCTTCCTATCCCTGTCATTTTTCGGGAATCACCGTCCTGTTCCCCTCGTCCCTCTGAGGTAGATCACTTTTCCAATTCTCCTCATCCTTCGTGGATGGAGCATCTTTAAATTCCCCCTCTTCTCTCGTGGATGGATCACCCCCCCTCCAGTTCCCCTCATCTTTCTTGGATCACTTCCCAGTTACCCTTCTCCTTCTTGGATCACCTCCCAGTTCCCATCATTTTTCATGGATCAGCTCTTAATTTCTCTCATCCTTCGTGGATCATCTCCCAATTCCCCTCATCCTTCGAGAATCATTTCCCGATTCCTCTCATCCTTCGAGGATGTAGCACCTTTAAATTCCTCTTGCCTCTCGTGGATGGATCACTTCCCAATTCCCCTCATCCTCCGTGGACGAATCACTTTCCAATTCCCTTCATCCTTCGTGGATGGAGCACCTTTAAATTCCCCTCGCCTCTCATGAACGGATCACCTCCTAATTCCCCTCATCCTTCATGAATCATTTCCCTTAAGTATGTTCTTTTCAGAAAACTTTCTACTTTTGTGCGAGTAGTGAATTCGTTCTAAAAATTCACGCAAAATCGTTTTCATTTATCCGTGAAAGAAAGAGACAATTACCTAATGCTCGTAAATGTTTCAGGGAGATTCAGTAAACAACCGCACTTCGGAGGCAACTTATCGTATTTAAGGAGTGTTCATTTCACGCTCTCGTGCACAGTTCGCTAAATATAATGTCGTAACTACCTATATACTGTATATATGAAATGCTTTTATCTTATAATTAATTTAAGACCACAGTAAAACCCAAAGCTTAAGGGCCAAATTACGCAGGTAGAAATAAGTAAATATTTTACATAAAAAAATTATTGTAATATTGTAAATTGTAGTATTCTAATATTTATTTTTACCAATAAAAATTGTAATTATTATTATTATTATCCTAGTTTCAATATTACGACAAATGTACAACGAACCTGTATATTGATAATGTTATCTGTAATGCTGTTCTATAGTTATATTCCCACTGAGCCTATAAGTTTGTTTGTCACGACATTATATAGCGTTGGAGTCTTTCACCTCACCCTGGGGAGCAGCCAGGAAGGCTGTCTTCCGAGGGAGCTTCCAAATGGAAGTCCGACATTATATGTTCTAGTTAATTATTAAGAATATATATATATATATATATATATATATATATATATATATATATAGATATATATATATTGTTCAGATGTAACTACAGACCACCCCGTTGTCAAATATTTTTTGCTTAAACTGTTCAAGAAATTTTTACTATTTGATTCATTAATTATTATTAATGGTAATTCCCCAATCAGTTTGGTTTCACAAAATTACAGAGTTACGGGCTACAAAGACCCTAAAATCTATTTCAGGCTAGCCCAAGAAGGAAACACTCCAGGCTAGCCCAAGAAAGGCCACTCGAGGCTAGCCCAAGAAAGATTTATGTATACTGACAGAAGTTACTTGCGAGTATTTTCACTGAAAACAATTTAGGGATATAATGTATAACTTTTTTTTTTATATGAGTGAGGCTTCTGATAAGGTTAATCATGATATGTTGCTCAACAAACTGATATAAAGGAGTGTTCCTGATATACTGTAAATTGGATATCCTATATCAAACATTTACATTTAATCTTAAAGTGTAGTACACCAAGGGTCTTTACTGTCACCTCCACTGTTTAATTAATGTGTACAGGCGGATCTAGGGGGGCGGTGGCCGGCGACGTCTGGCCACCCCCTCAATTTCTCGTAAGTGCCCTATTTGAATGACGTGTATGCCTCTGAAAACAAATTTTGTTTTTGTAAATAGATCATGGTTATTTAATTTTATTCAAATTCTATTTTGAGTCTTTATCCACATACAATGTACTTCCAAATTTGTAGTTGTAATGGTTTTCATAGGTGCCCTTAGTACTGGTGCACTGTGGTGCAGCCATATCACTAATTTTATCTTCATCTTGTTCTTATAGTTCTCTTAACTGGCGAGACATTTGTAATTATTTGAAAATTTTTCTATGATAACTGTTGCACCCAAATTAGATTTTTATTTTGTATTATATTTGAATGAGACAGATCTAATAAAACAATACAATTAATTTTACACTCGCTCATTGGTGGGCTACTTTAAGAAAAAATTCTTAGTGCTGTATCCTTTTCATTTTAAGGGGTGCCCTTTTGGCAATGGAACCCCCCCCCCCCTCACTTACTGAAATGCCTAGATCCACCCTTGATGTGTATGTTGACCATCTGTCTAATTCATTTAACAATGCCAAAGTTGGATGTTCTGTTGATAAAATTAGGATAAAGAACTCGCTTTATGCCGATGATGTTGCGTAACCCTAGAAAGCCAGTGGGAGACCGCGCACGTAGCGACTAGTGTCGGGTCTACATAAACCCATAATGAAAATTACATTTGAAGGTTGAATTAAACAATTTATTGCTACTAAACAATAATAAAAATTAATTTGAGGACATTCATATTTGCGTACATTTATTTATTCACAGAAAAACAAATGTACTTTTATTGTAATAAACCACGCTGGCTTTCTTGAGTTATTCAACCCATCAATTAAAGGGTTTGATTGCTCATTAGATCTCTGTGATAATTCTGCGGAAAAGCATAATATGTTCAAGATGGATAGAACCAGAGATGGGCACGATCTTGATCTTCAAGATCAGATCGTGATCTTGAAGATCAAGATCGTGATCTGATCTTGATCTTGAAGATCACTTTTATTATGGTGATCTTGATCTTGATCTAAGATCACTTTATTTCTTGTGATCTTGATCTTGAAGATCACTTTAGACTTCAAGATCACTTTTAATTTCAGATTCTTAAATATGCCGCTATGCGAATGTCATTTGTTTTTTGTCCAAGCGACATCTGGTGGCAACTTTGTTCAACACCGACTGTTTATGTTTTCTGTTAGTTGGGTGACTTGCGTCATGCGTGGGCTCATGGAAGGTGTAGTTGCTGTGGAATTTAGGCTCGTAAAAAGTGTAATTTACTGTGCAATTATGTTAAAAGTGTTCTATTAATATATTATTATATATAGGCATAAAATATAGCCTATAGGTCCGTATTCATAATAAATTAATTCTAAACATATTTTATTTACAGATTGAATTTTTTAATAATGAGTGCAATTTTACAACTTCAACAGGCTCCCAAGGGAACCAAATATTCTAGGTTGTCACCAGAACAGTATTCAATATATTTAGATAACAATGTTGGTAATAAGGATCAATCTGTGCTATTGAACGGAAAATATTTTCAAATTGTCGAAAAAACTGGAAACAGTATCAAAGTTATTTGTAGGCAGTGTACAAAGAAAACTACAATTCTGTCTGCTGGCCTCGACTCAACAAGCAATCTTCTGAGGCACCTCAGGGTTAGTACTACTTAGTAACTAAGTAGTAAGTAGCAACATTAACATAATGGTTCAAGTCATATTTTAAGTGACTGGTGCCATACAAGACTAATGCTACATTTACATAGACGTCCATTTGAATATATTGTGCACTTCAGATATTAATAGATTATGGACTAGTAACTACATTAAAAACTGCCGATATCCAACTATAATAAAACGCCAGGTGTATCTGTCTTTCTCTCTGTCTGATCCATGTCTGTAATTTCTCCTATTTAGTTACTGAAGGACGAAATTCGGCTTTCAATTTAACATAGGATAAAAATGCACTGATCATGGTGAAAATAATTTTAGTTAAAGATAACAAAATTTTAGAATCTTGTTAAGTATTAATTTCAACTAGAAGTTTGATACTCTGATAAATATTATACAGGGTGTTCAAGAAGTCTCTCCGCATGATAATAATTTATTTTCTTGTGCAGAAACTACATTCGGATCTTTTGGGTGAATATGAATCGGAGAAGAAATCTCGCAAGCGTCCAGCTAAAGAAGAAGATGCCAGCGGCAGCAATGCTGGCCCTGCCAAAATTGCCAAGCAGTCAACACTAAGCATGTTCCACATTTCCAAGCAAAAACCAGGACCACCAATATGCAAGGATATCCTTGAAAAGAAGATTCTCTCGCTTGTGGCTAATGGGCTCCTACCATTGAGCCTAGTTGAACTACATGAATTTAAGGATCTTCTTTCATGTTAGTATAACTCAAATATTTTGCTATTTTTTCCATAGCTAATATCTGATTAAAATAATTAATCATATTATTTGTATGAACATTAGACTATCGCTAGCCTAGCTAAATATTTTGATATTTTTTCCATAGCTAATCTATTGTATTTGTTTTAATTTTTAAATATTTTTTTCAGACGTCAACCCGGCTGTTCAGGTGCCATCTAGACGCACCCTGGCTAGATCTCTTGCAACAACAACCAGTACAATGAAGGAAGACATACAAGCAAAACTGGCAGCAGTTGACCATGTGTGTGTTACATGCGACATATGGTCAACTAATCACCGCAGTTTCATGGGAGTCACTGCGCATTGGGTATGCTATTGATTTAGTGTATTATTTTTATATAATTGATAAATTGACCATTGGTGATAGACTGATAGTCTGATAGACTTATAGTATAATCTTTTCAATTATTCGACATGTGTTCCTCATTCATTAATTTGGTGAGTCTTCATTTTGCTGTGATTCACAGTAATTTCACACTAATTCACTGATTCTGTCATCTGTCATTGTGTCTGATTCACAGCAAAATGTGGAAGAGTCCATATTCACAGGCTGTGAATATGGACTCTTCCACATTTTGCTCTTATGGGATGGGTCACTGATGTGGTGGTATGGTAGGCGACTCATCGCTGAATTGCCTCCTTTATATCACATAGTTCTTCTCTTCAATGTTTGGTGGCGCAGTTTAGCTGGTGCGTGTCTAACCAATATTATTAAATTAAGCTTAAAAAAATGTTCATACAAACATTGATTTTATATTCTTACATTACAGATCAATGATGACTTGTCGCGAGGATCAGCTGCACTGGCATGCCGAAGATTTCGTGGAACACATAGCTTTGATAAAATTGCTGGAATATTGGACAGGATCAACTCGGAGCATGGTTTATCTTATAGAAAAGTTGTATCTACAGTCACCGACAATGCATCGAACATGGTGAAATGCTTTAAAGAGTTCGGTGTTCGTGTTCAGAATCGTACTGACGACATTGATGATGATGCAGATGATGATGAAAAAGATTCAGATGAAGAGGTTATCATCAGCAACTTTCCTGAACATTCAGGAGAGCATGGAGAGGAGTCAGTGAAACTATCATCCCATATTCGATGTGCCTCCCACACATTGAACTTGGTAGCAACAACTGATGCAGATAAAGGACTGAATTCACCTGGACTAAAGAAGATAAAGCATTCTGCAATGGGAAAATGTTCGGCGCTGTGGAATGCTGCTGGTAAACCCAAGTCAGCAGAAAAAATACAGGAAATAACTGGCGTCCAATTTAGGTACCCATGCGTCACCCGATGGAACTCAATGTACGACTCATTAAGCCAAATATATAAACATAAGAACGACGTGAATGTAGCTCTTGAAGAACTGAATCTACCCATCCTCAAAGACAATGAATTGGAATTTATTTCAGAATATTTGTCTGTTCTAAAACCAATTGCAGCAGCCCTCAACAAATTACAGGCAGAGAAAGAATGCTACTACGGTTGTCTTCTTCCAACAGTCCTAGTGACTCAAGATGCCCTCGCAAGATTGGAGCCTATCCAACCAAACGACCTGCGCTTGAGACACTGCATGCCATTACTGGCAGCAGTCGTCTCTGGCTTCAATGCCAGATTTGGTCATTTTTTGTCGTTGAGCCCCGAGGTAACTGATGCCGTTTTGGCCTCAGTATCTCATCCGTATTTCAAACTTAGATGGATATCATTGTTGCAAGGGCCTAATTTCGGCGATCATGAAGCAATCAAGTCTCAAGTAAAAGACAAGCTGCAAATGGCTGTAAGAAATTGTAATTCTGACAGCAGTGGTAATAGTTCGGTGAACTCAGACTCATCATCTGAAGACGATTTCTTCAGAACTATGGACGGCTCATTCTCTGCTCCTAACAACAAGGAAGACTTGGAAGTCCTCAATTATTTGCAGGACACCAGTAAGGCACTCGACTCTTTAGATAGGTATCCTGCTATAAAGAAGATCTTCAAGAGGTATAACACCACGCTACCTTCCTCTGCACCAGTGGAACGGTTGTTTTCGTTTGCTGGCATGGTTCATAGCCCCAAACGAAGTCGTCTCTCGGATGGTAACTTTGAACAATTGGTTTTGCTGAAAGCAAATGTTTACAGCGGTTGAACATTAAATTAACACTCTTAACTTGCGGTTTTTACCCTTATATTGTCAGTAATTGCGTACTGCAGTAAAACTGTAAAATTAAATTCTATGTAAAAAATGTTTACTTATATATGCTGACCATTCATTGATATGGGTTATGGACCTGGTGAAATGAGAATTGAGAAAAATAGAACTAAAAACTATATGTAGGTCATTTAATAGTTTTTTCTTTGCTGATAAGTTATGATAATACTAAGTTTTAAGTTTACCACCTGAAAAACTGAAAGGGGAATCGTCAATCCCCGTGGTTTAGATCAGGTGACATGGGTAGGATGCGATGCTTGTATTGCCTCAGCCCTCAGGGGAGTATTAGGAGTGATACTTTTCAGGAGTGATTAACAAAATAATTTGTTTTTGTTTACTCTACAAGAGTACAACTTTTTTCAATTCATATAAAAGTGATCTTAAAAAGTGATCTTGAAAAGTGATCTTCAAGATCACGATCTTGATCTGGATCTTCAAGATCACATTTTTCTGGTGATCTGATCTTGATCTTCAAGATCACATTTTTCTGGTGATCTGATCTTGATCTTCAAGATCACCAAAGTTGGTGATCTTGCCCATCTCTGGATAGAACAAATGAATGTATTTCTTCCCAAAACAGTTTAGACACGCATATGTGTTTAAATTAATTAAATGGTGTTCCAATTATTCGGGTACAGGAATTTCAGTACTAGATCATCCATCTTTTATGGTGTTGCTTAAACCACGATCTTGAGAAAGAAAACCATAATTTCCGTGACAAATCAAATTATGTTATTAATAAAATTTTAATATTTTACTGGTGATTGATTAAAAAAAAAATTATTTCAAACTTTTTTTGTGTTTGTATATATTGTCATCAGGTGGGTTTTTTATGGAGGAAGGAGGAGCCAAGGGCGAATGCCCCCAAAACCGCCCTACTCCATGAGTGTATGAGTTATAATAACAATGCGGAGAAAACTTTCGATCTGTTGTACGATAAAGCGCTCAGGATGTTACGTTACCCAGATGTTCGGCTTCTCATATGTTTGCCTCTCATACCGCACCTAGTTTTGCTGAATATAATAGGTGTGTGTGTGTGTGTGTGTGCAGTAAAGCTGAAGGAATAAAATGCATCGCTTAACCAGTCGCTTAATTCTTCAGTATGATTACGTATCTTCCAAAATCTAATGAATTGTATAGCGAGAGACCGTTTTTATTTAAACTGAATGCCACGTTCGGTCAAAGGTTGTCTTCCGTTCGTGTTTGACTCTTCATGATTGACTCTACAGATCATTTCAGTCTTTTAGTTTATATTTTGTCGCGTTAAAATCCAATTATTTTCGCCTTTCTTCTCTCTTAATTTCATAAATGAATAATTAATTCTCTCGTTTATTACTTTCATAACTTCCTCGGTTTTGCTTCCACCCGAATCGTTCATTCTGACGAAAATCAAATCTATCGCCCGACCTTAGACCTACAGCCCAACGTGGAATCCGCACCACCGACCCACCACGGGTGGTCCGAAATTACAAACTCCTTTCCTGGTCTCGATCTCACAACCTCCCGATCAGCAGCAACCCAGCGTCTTAACTAGTGGGCTACCTAGGGTATACATTTATCTACCGACCATTTTTTGATTGTATGGAAGAACGAACGGGTGGATGAGTCGCACGCCACCCGCTATCGCCGGAAATCGAACCCGAGACCGGTGGATTCGTAGATAGCGATACTAACCACAAAGCCATTTGTATGAACTCTATTCCCTCTGTGTATGTATGTATATATAATATATATATATATATAATTATATATATATATATATATATATATATCGAGTGTCTGAAGTATAATATAATAATTTTTTTATTATCTTATATATTTAAAGATACATATCGTTACAATTATTTTTGCGCTTATCTTTATACAATAATTATGCCATAAAATATCAGTAGGTTCCAATAAATATCTTAAATATTTAATAAAGTTCAAATTTCGATTTCGTTTTATGACAGTTGGCGGCCTCTGTCATAAATACAGACTTTTAATATCATTATTGCCATTGTATTCAAAAGAAAATTGACTTCCAAAGTTTATATATATATATATATATATATATATATATATAATATTATATATAATCAACTATTTATCTGTATTGATATTAATCTATCTCTTTATATCTTTTTACAAATTGATTTTCTGTTTGAAATTAATGTTTGGATTTTTCTTAAGAGAATTTTTTTTTTTAAAGACAAAATGAATTGCCATACTTTGAACACAATTTAAGACGGAAAAAAAACTTTGAAAATGTTAAAACTAAGATATTTTACGACTAATAAAAGTTTAGATAATGGTGTGATGGGTTGTTAGATATTTTTGACATATTAATATCTTTAACAACAAAAGCCTACGTCTATAAAACCAGTTCTAGGTCACCAAAAAGTCTGCTCTCTCTCTCTCTCTCTCTCTCTCTCTCTCTATATATATATATTATATATATATATATATATATATATATATATGACTCAGAACAATCTAAACGCTTGGCTCAGAACAATCTCCGGTGAGCCGGGCTTCATGTGAGGTGGAGAGTACAAGAAACCAACTCACTACTTCACCAGGCCAACTCGAGAGGAGGAGTGACAAGCTTGACCTTCGTGAAATGAGGGATCATCGCACGGAACATTTGAAAGGTGTGTAATATATATATATATATATATATATAATAATGTAACAAGTGTGTATAATTATGATAATTGAAGTACAATTATTGTTAATTAATTAATATAGAATTAAATAATTGTTTTTAATTAATAATGAAAGTTAAAATAAATAAAATTTCTATTTATAATTAGAGATTAGCCGAGCATAACACCCGCAATGTTCTTCAATTTCATGATTAAAATGGCCGAGGGAGACCCGAGCCTGGGCGGGCTTGGGCCGAGTTAGGGCTAAATAAAGGCCATGTAAAAGCGTAATAAGGTGGCCTTTGGCTTTACCAGAGGAGTAATCCGGAGGTACAAATAGCTCTATTAAAAGGTTGGATGTGTGTGTAGCAATGCTCAGTAATTATTAGAGTGTATAAAGGAATTACTTTCCTCGGGCTAATTCTTTATATTTTTGTATCTTTTCTCTCTGGTTTTGTGTTGTTGGAAAAGGAATTGGTGCAAGTTTAGTAATGTCTAGTCGTGGTTTTGAATTATTCGTGTACTTTCATGTACTACTTTTATTTCTTTGTGTTTTTATCGCTTTAGTTTTGTTGTTGTAGGGAAAGGAATTTATTGACATTTTGTCCTGGTCTTGAATTAGTCATTGTACTTTCTATGTACGTACGTATCTATAGTCTCGGAAAAAAGTTCGTCTAGAAAACATTTTAAAACAAAAAATTACTAATTGTTAATATAATATTTTTCTTTTCAGTATTTTATTTCCTTCAGTGACATTGACAAAATTTTAGAAGCAAAATGTAAATATTGACAGTTAATTCATGATGATTTTTAGAAAATTATTTCTATGCGAACTTTTTTCGGAAATTGTACGTGCTTAACTGCTTATACAATATCAGTATCATTGCTTTTAATTTGTTTTCGATACAGTAATTGGGAAATAACGTTAAAACCCTCTTTTTTTTGTGGTCTCTCTCTCTCTCTCTCTCTCTCTCTCTCTCTCTTCGCATTTCGTTGCTTTTTTCTTTAGTTTTGGTTGTTAGTTCTTGCTTCTGTTTTTTTTATTGATAGTGTTTTTAAGAATTAATTTTGTTTACATTTCCTTCTTTTTAGATTTGAAATACAAGCACTGTGTCTGTCCGGGAAATATACCGCATATAGCATGTGGTAAACGAAACATGCGTTCAATCTAGTATGAATTATAGAATACACACACACACACACACACACACACACACGAGGTCTGTTCAAAAGTATCCGGACAGGGTATTTATTTTTAGAACAAGGCCACGTTTGGAGTTGTGACTGTGCTAAACATGTCTCTGCATGTTGAGACAAGTTGACTGATAGGGTTGCACTGCATTGTGTAGCGTCACTCCACTGTGGTGAGCCGATAAAGTTAAACGTGTTTTGTTTCGCGGCGATTTCTTACGATGTCGGAGAGTACCGAGCAACGTGTTGAAGGTGAAAGTGTTGTGTACCATGAATATACTCCACAGGGACAAACGGTCAACAAGGAATTTTACATTGAAGTTTTGAGACGTCTACGTGAAGCAGTTCGGAGGAAACGGCCGCAGAAGTGGGAGTCCGGAGACTGAATGCTTCATCACAATAACGCGCCATCTCACTCGTCGCAACTTGGCCAGCAATTTTTCGGCCATAAACGCTACCCCCCCCCCCCCCCCCCCCCCCCCCCCCCAAGTAAAGCAGCTTCCATATTCGCCGGATTTGGCTTCATGCGACTTTTTTTTTTGTTTCCGAAGCTCAAATGACAAACCCTGAAAGGACACCGATTCGATGATGTTGAGACCATTAAAAGAAATTCGACGGAGCAGATTTTGGCTATTCCGAAAAGTGCTTTCGAAAAATGTTTTCAACAGTGGCAGGATCGTTGGACAAAGTGTGTGGCTTCAGAAGAAGCGTACTTTGAGAGAGATTAAGCTCCAAAACCTGTAAGTACCATATTCTGTCTACAGTATAATCGCATCAGTCCGGATACCTTTTGAATAAACCTCGTGTGTGTGTGTGTGTTGTGTGTGTGTGTGTGTGTGTATACACAGTGTATATATAATGTTAACGAGACTTAGATATTTGTATAGATAATTTATGTAGTTTTAAGTTGGTATATTATTTTTTTGAAAAATATTTGCAGAGAAATACGAAATATCAAAAATTTTCAAGAATACATAAAAAAGTTCGCTACTGCTGATGACCTTTTTGTAGAGAAAGTTGTTCCTCTTTCGTTTTGCAGTTAGAGTTGTATGCTGATTGGCTGTTATTGGTTGTGACAAGGTTGAATTTAACAACAGCTTGTAGCCTCTGTGCCACGGGAAATTGCAACTTCGGGGGAGAGGGGGGAGTTCCCACAAACCAAAAAATCAACTCTATTCAAATCTAGGGTGTTTGGTGACCAAAGATTAGGTTCAGTGAAGTCTGCGCAATTTGCCCGCAAGAAAATCAATGGGACGGTGTGCTATTGCTCCATCTTACATAAAAGTAAAGTCTAACATCTGATCTTCACTGCCGGAAACATACAGTAACATTTTGAATTGATTTTCACGTATCTTTCCACGAATATGGGCTCAGATTTGGCGACAAAAGAAATGGCAAAGGCAACCATCACAGAGGTTGAAATGTAACCTCTCCCTCAAAAGTGAAGATATTCCGGCTTTCTTGTCCATACTGAGGTAAACATGGTCATTCCGAGTGTTTTGGGAATTTTTTTCCGAGATAAAACGTTTCACATCGAAAAACTAAATTTTGTTGACAGAGTACTTTGGTGCAAATATGTCTCGACAAGCCTTTTACATCCGTTCAATCGTGTTTTCTTCATTTCTACTGTTAGTTTATGCATCCTTGAGCGCCTTTAAGCTGAGATCGAGTTTTGATATTGGCTGCGCAGATCGTTATAAAATACCTTCAACAATGGAAAGTCGTCGGCCGCTTACGCTGATACCTGGTACATTTACTTGGCCGCAGATCAGCTCACCGACAACATTAATGTTTCCTACAGTGCGAGCAGATCGTGGCTGCCCACTACCAAGGCGTCTTACAGTGATACCTGTAGACCTTAACTTTGCCAACAAGTGCTCTACAGTGCTTTATTTCGGTCGTGGTTAGGATGCTCATTGAAAATTTGTCTCGCGGAGTAACTCCTTATTTGATTCACTCAAAACTATGTTATGAATATCCTGTTATAAAACAACGAACAACAAAATTGGACGACGCACGCAATTCATTAAGGCAACTTACCAAAGATCTTGAATCTTTTGTCTTATCAAGATCAGGTAAATGTAAGCCAGCAATTTTAGCCAAAATTACCTATAAAGAATATACAGGTGTTTGACATGCATAAGGCGTCTTAAACTTGCTTAATCCACGTAGGATGTCAAATACTGGTATAATACTAGCTTTGGTATTCAACGCCTTGGCAAAAAGTATGGCGGTTGTAATCAACAGTTTAACGTAGAATCGTTAGCGTCCGTAGCTCAGTGGGTAACACCATGTCCCTGTAAGTGAAGTGAAGACACAGAGGTCAGGAGTTCGAATACCGATGTTGCTGGTAATAATAATAGAGCAATGGACCACATTAGTTGGATTGAGCGCTGTGCCCTCCCCACTGATTATATTATTAACGTAGAATTGGAAACAAAACATACCGCTACGAAGCTTGAACGCGGGATAAGGATACTCCCACCCATCTACATACTCAGCAGATCCAGTATAACAGAAATGATACAGTGGTATCAATTAGGTATTTGTATTTTTAGAAAAAATTGAATATTGGTTCGCCTAAATTTAGCCTGTTTTTCTGCTGTTTGACCTTTTCCGTAAGGTCTAAGGTCATATGGCAGAGACAATGTAAAATTTAATCTCTTCCACCAAGCACAAAGGTAACCCCCTAAATTGCTTAAATTAGCGTAATGAAGTGGACGAGGGATTCCCAGCCCCGCGCCTTTCCACCAGTAAGTAGTTACGTCTCAACAACGTATCAGTCGTAACTACTGGCTCACTACTCGTAACCAATTATACTCGCGTTACACATCGAATTACGCTCATACTAAGACCCGCTGATTAACTGCAAGAGATCGTTAGGACTCCAAAAATAGACCTAAATAGAAAATATTTACAGTCACAAATTTAGCAAGTCGGGAAAAGTTTACGAAAGACAAAATTATAACCAAAAATAATAGGCTGAGGGATTAATTGTTAAACTAGAGACAAAAGGAAATCATTTGTGCACTACTAAAATAGGATCCAGTCGTAGTGAAATTATTTTTACAAAAATATATAAAAAATATTTTTCTTTGAATACATTACAAATAAATTCTCTTTCATTGCTTTCCCCCGTTACTATTTAGATTCGCCAAATATATAAGAAATTTAATTTTAAGTTCAAAAAAGCAGTATACATTCTTTTTAGGGAAACGGAGCGAAGCTCAGGTTTTCCGCTTGATTTGTCAATTGCTTTTATAAAAATAGGAAAAATGTGTTTTCCTCATGCTGGAAATATTCTACGTTTGTTGGTAACATTCTGATGCGTGTTAGCTGCCATTCTAATACTCGCACGTAGTTCACCGACATGTTTTTTTTTTTAATGCACTAAGGCTTGGCAGCGTATATTTTGAGTGCCTTTAGGAAATCTTTAATATCTTGGGTTTTTTGCAAATATTAAAAAAAAAATATTATAACAGTTTGAAACCAATTAAATTATCTATCCAACTCTCTAAAACGCATATAACCTTGGCCCCTGGTTTTGCTTCCGTCCGAATTGTTCATTCTGATGAAGGTTACGCTTGTTACTCCACCTTAGACCTACAGTTTAACGTGGAATCCGAACCACGCTCCGCCAGCAGCCCAGCGTCTTAACCACTAGGCTACCCAGGGTACCCATTTATCTACCAACCAATTTCTTTATTGTGTTGAAGGGTGAACAACTGTACGCTGCCTGCTGTCACCGGGTCTCGATCCCGAGGCTGATGGATTCGTACTCAGCGACGCTAACCACTACAACACCGAGGCGCATTATATATATATATATATATATATACACTATAAATTCTTTATGCAGAAGGAGGGGAGGAGAGCGAATGCCCACAAAAACGCCCCCCCACCCCCACCCCCATAGAGGAAGAAGCGAGCAAAAATCAAGGTCAGAGTTTTCGAGATGCCTGGACACTCTGCGTTTAAAAGATTGGAGGTGCTAGACAGAGGAAAAGATGGATTGAGGGAGGTTGTTCCAGACTTGACTGGTCGAATATATATATATATATATATATATATATATATATATATATATATATATATATATATGTGTGTGTGTGTGGAAATATCCTACAGTTAACATATCAAACAGACAGACATAAGAACTATTTGCAGTTTTTTTTTTAAAAAGTTAGTTGGTTATGTCCGTTTTCTCATTGTATCAGTTTCTCGAACATACTAGCACCGGACCTCGTTACCACAGTATGTAAAAAAAAAAAAAACCTACGTAAAACTATGTTATTACACTAATGTATATTGATTCTTACCAGTAGTTTATCAATTAATGGGATCCATATTATGTGTAGTGAAAGCATTTATATGTATCTCATAAAAAAGTATAATATTCGTTAACTGATAAGTGGGAAGTTAAAAACCAGAGTAATCTATTCGAAAAAATGTTAAAATTCATTTGTTTTCCCGCGGGTGATCGATGGAACACGGTGTCCGAAAGAAAAGCTTCAACCCAGAGAGAATATCATTACTCATTTTCGTCAATTAACTAATTACAGTAACGTGTTTTGAAGTAAATGAGAAACATTTTGAACATTTACGATATGGTTCCATAAATAAATGTATTTCGGACACTTTGTAGAGCGCTTTGTAATGCAGTATGAGCCCGCAGTTACGGGTCAATAACGCCTCATACTGTCATTCATAACTACTCGATTACTCGAGTGTTACAAAGCGATCTTTTCTACACTTTCGCAAGTAAAAAAAGTTCTCCAAACGTAAGGTTTCTAAAAACGCTGAATACTAATTAGTTACAGTTACCAATAAGTAATATTTTATGATTTTTAGATTTTTAGATTTCTAGACGATTTTTTTCAATGAAATTGTCAACAGATCACTTGTGGTAAAAAACAAATTTTAGTTTCTTTTAACCGTTGAATTCTCCATATGAATCATTGATATTATTATCTTATCTTATAAAGATAACGATAAACTGCTTAATAATATTAACGCGAGTTTTTATCAATATGAGTGATATGAATACCATATTCATGTCATGTAAAAAGGTATTGCTGATAATGCATGCGTTATGACAACCATCAATGACTCGAGGTCACAATCCGTATTTGAAAACGATAATCCTCTGCGCATATATATATATATATATATATATATATATATCACATTTCAACTGCAAGAACACGCAGTATAATTAACGTAAAGAACGACGCTTGTATAGAAGAATATTCCGCGCAAGATGAGGAGGAGAACGAACAAATGAAAAAATGAGGTAACCACCCGGGAATCGAACCCCGGATCTTCCGATTGCCGGTCAGATATGATAACCACTACACCATGGTCCTCATTCGATCAGAAGTCGTAATTTTCCTACATACTCGCAGAAACCAATGCCCCGAGGGGGGCACCTCCCGCATGCCGCACATATATATACACATTTCAACTGCAAAGAACACGCAGTATAATTAACGTAAAGAACGACGCTTGTATAGAAGAATATTCCGCGTAAGATGAGGAGGGAGAACGAACAAATGAAAAAATGAGGTAACCACCCGGGAATCGAACCCGGGATCGTCCGATTGCCGGTCAGATATGATAACCACTACACCATGGTCCTCACTCGATCAGAAGTCGTAATTCTCCTACATACGCGCACATATATATAGGTCGTCCGATAAGTGAGTGGCGATTCGGGAACAATTTATAAATAAAAGATAAAGGATAATAACAATTTTATTAGAAGGAATTTTATTATTAGTAAACTTACAATTAATTCGATAATTAATTGTCATAG
>JAJOZX010014397.1:32500-37500 GCA_023014485.1 Bathynomus jamesi
AAGAGTTCAGCTTTACAGTAGGCTATAGGAGAAGAGACGGCAACTGCATTCATACAAAGAAATATTTCATTTATATTCGTCCTTATCTTTTGTGCCATGCATGCGATAGTTATCAAAAGTTTATTATTTATTTGGAAAAATTTAACAAATAAGAAAATTAGTTTAACCTCAACATAAAATGTAAGAGTCAACAAATTTAAGGAAAATTGAAAAAAAAAGTTAAAATACAGAAGTTTTCGTACATTTTACTTACAAAATTATTTAATACTTTGTGTATCCACGTTTTGCTTCAATGACTTCAATGTTTCTTTTTGGGTATTTAAATTATTTAATACTTTGTATGTCCATCTTAGGCTTGAAGAATTTAAATTTTTTATCAGTAATTGGCTGTTTATTGATTACAGACTGTTAGCAATTCTGAATTCTAGAATTGTATCTACGAATCTTCATAGAAGACGGATGACTGTACAAGCCATTAAGTAAGCAATGGGTCGTCGTGGTAAAGAGCTGTCTACGGATCTTAAGAGGTCTGTTATTGTTCCACACGAGTCTGGAAAGAGTTATTGGAAGATAGGAGAAGAATTTCGAATTCCAACTACGATGGTTGTTGCAGTTGTAAAGAAATGGAAAGGCTTTGGAACAATCAAAACTCTACAAAGGTGTGAACGACCTTGCAAGATTTCAGGACGTACAGTTAAACTGATTGAAAGAATGGCTGCTGCGCACCCACGAGTGATTGTAGATATTTGCCACGCTGGCTAAGATCGATGTCCATCCCTTTACTGTACGTCGTACATTGAGAAAGAATTGTCTGCATGGAAGCGTTGCAAGAAGAAAACCTTTACATTCTGGAAGAAAATTCTCCGGAGAGAAGAGACCAAAATTGAATTATTCAGGAACAACGAGCAACGGTATGTTTCGCGAAAATCAAATACTGCATTCGTGGGAAAAAACATCCTTTCTACGGTTAAACATGGTGCTGGTAGTTTACTTCTTTGGAGATGCTTTAGTGAGTTTAATGCTTCTGGTCTAGGAAAGCTTGTTGTCATCAATGGAATCTTAAATTCAAAGAAATATCAGGAAATTTTAGAAGAAAATGTATTACCTTCAGTTCGGGAGTTTCGAATGGGTCGCAACTGAGTACTGCAACAAGAAGATAATGATCCAAAACATAAAAGTAAGAACACCATAAAATGGATTCAACGAAAAATTTCAAGCTTCTCGAGCGGCCCATTCAAAGCCTAGATCTCAAATGTAATCGAGAATTTATGTTTTTTATTTGGAAAAAATGCTGTCCGCACGATAAACCCTCCGAATCTGAATGAATGGCAAGAAAAATGGGCTAAAATTTCTACTGAGAATGTCGAAACCTTGTAAAAAAATATCCAAAACGAATCAGGGAAGTGATTCAAGCAAAAGGTGGACACACACAAAGTATTACATAATTTTGTAAGTAAATGTACGAAAACTTTTGCATTTTAACTGAAATTCTTTCATGTTTTACATTATAGGTTGGAGTTAAACTAATGTTTTTTTTGTTAAAATTTTCCAAACGAAAGGTAAACTGATAACTATCGTATGCATGGTACAAAAGATAAGGACGAATATAACTGAAATATTTCTCTGTATGAATACTTATAAGCGCCACTGTGTATTTATATATATACAGGGTGTCCGAGAATTATCTGTACAATGTTTGGCTGTTATTAAAAGTCAACCATGAAGTGTAGAAATTCCAGTGTTGTCCCATTTTACAGAGAATCTCATTAAGTTCTTTCTGATACCAAGTTTTGACAAGTTTTTTAGAAATGTACGCGGGTGACAGACATTGATGATTTAAAAGCAAGAATCACAGCTGCTATTGAGCGAATTGATGTGGATATGCTGCAGCGTACATGGCAACATTTGGAGTATCGATTGGATGTTTTGCGAATCACTAATGGTGCATATATCGAATGTTTGTAACGTTACTTTAATAAAAGAAACTTTTGAAAATACAGATTCTAAATAATCTTGTTTAAGAATTTTACGTGTGTTATCAAGAATTTTATTAAAAGATGAAATTGTACAGATAATGTTCGGACACACTGGAATTTCTAAAAAACTTGTCAAAACTTGGTATCAGAAAAAACTTAATGAGATTCTCTGTAAAATGTGACAACACTGGAATTTCTACACTTCATGATTGACTTTTAATAACAGCCAAAAATTGTACAGATAATTCTCGGACACCCTGTATATATATATATATATATATATATATACACACACACATATGAACCATGTACTGTATAGACGAATTTTTTAATCGACTCTATTGCAAACCAGTAAGGATATAAAGACGTCTTTCAAAGGATGTCAATACCTTTGATTCCCTGGTTCGATCTAATGCCCAGTACATACCCTTGTTTAGCGCCACTGGATAGGCATTTTACCCTTAAGAAAATATTTCGAAATTGGACGAAATAGTGTTTGGAGGGTATAGGCTCTGATATAAGAAGGGAACCTCTTGTATCTCTCTTTGGGTGTGGAAGTACCAAGCATCTGGAAACAGTTTTCACATCATTGAATACCTTTAAAAACTTCAGTAAATACGAATGTTGATGGACAACAACTGTAAAATCTAACCTAACCAACTTAACCTACTTTAACCTAACGTAACCTTTCATTCCAAGTTGTTTATCATAAGTTAACTCATTAGCTTGTTTTTGTCGTGATCCAGAGAAATGGGACCCAAAAGAAACCCCTGTAACTCTTAAAGTATAAGTCCTTTTATAAAATCATACGCATCATTCGAAAGAGGATAGTTACAAGTTTGTACAGGATTGTATAGGTTTTGACAATACAAGACAAGATAAGATACAAAACAAAATAAAAGTGTTAGTTAAAACTAACCCTTCAAGATGACTGCATGGACTGTGGAACAGCTGCGTTTCATAACTGAGCAATATTATGAGCATGGAAGAAGTGTAGTTTCAGCTCAAAGATCTTTCAAGACAAATTTTCAGATGTCAAAATCTCCTTCTAAGAAAGTAATCCGTCGGTGTGTCAGAAATTGGTGGTGTCATTTACCTTCTGTTGGATCCATTGACAGAATTGTCGTCTTCGTGCGAAATCTCCATCGTTTAGTTGTTGCACTGTTTGAATTTTATATGGAAAGAGCATTAAATTTTGCTTGAATATACGGTGTGTTGTTCCATATCCAACTCCTAACAGCTGAGAAGCACGTCTGATGCTTATGTTAGGATTATCCTGTACAATTTCATGAGTTCTGTTAATGATCTCGTCTATCCTTGCTGTGCGCACTCTTCCAGTTGGTTTTCTTTTTCCAACATGCTGTCAGTTAGGGTAAAATTTCTGACACACCGACGGATTACTTTCTTAGAAGGTGATTTTGAATCTGAAAATTTGTCTTGAAAGATCTGTGAGCTGAAACTACACCTCTTCCATGCTCATAATATTGCTCAGTTATGAAACGCAGCTGTTCCACAGTCCATGCAGTCATCTTGAAGGGTTAGTTTTAACTAACACTTTTATTTTGTTTTGTATCTTATCTTGTCTTGTATTGTCAAAACCTATACAATCCTGTACAAACTTGTAACTATCCTCTTTCGAATGATGCGTATGATTTTATAAAAGGACTTATACTTTAAGAGTTAAAGGGGTTTCTTTGGGTCCCATTTCTCTGGATCACCCTATATATAGGGTGTCCCAAAAAAACTATATACTCTTTATAGCATCATATATTTTATAATTTAAAAAAAAACAAACAATATATTGTATAGCAATTGCCAATGAAAAGTAAATTAGTAATCTAAGTGATCAAAATGTTATAGCGAGTTGTTTGCATATAAAATTTAATTAACTACGCCAAGTGCTCAAAATGTTCTCCGGCGGCATGAATGCACTTTCAATACAACAAAATCGTGTGGTCTGATGAATCTACCTTCAAGCTGAATGGCACAGTAAATCGACACAACTGCAGGTACTGGTCACTTGATAATCCACACGTTTATGTGGATAAACATGTTAATTTACCAGGATTAACAGCATGGTGTGGTTTATCATCCAGGGGTTTTGGTTGGACCATTTTTCTTTAATGGGACAGTTACCGGTGCCGCATATCTCGACATGCTGCGGACAGAAATTATACCTGCAGTTCGGAAGTTGTTTGGAAACGACGACTTTTACTTTCAACAAAATGGAGCCCCCCCTCATTATCATTGTGATGTCAGAAGGTACCTCGATGAAACGTTGCCTAACCGTTGGATAGGACGAAGAGGAAGCGTTGAGTATCCTCCACGTTCACCGGACTTGACTCACTTGATTTTTACTTGTGGGGCTACCTGAAGGATGCAGTTTATGGTACAAGACCCGCAACACTCGAACACCTTAAGGATGCAATTAGGGAAAAGTGCGGGACCATCACAGCATCCACATTAGTCCATGTCTGCGAATCAGTTAGTCGACGCATTCAAAAGTGCATTCATGCCGCCGGAGAACATTTTGAGCACTTAGCGTAGTTAATTAAATTTTATATGCAAACAACTCGCTATAACATTTTGATCACTTAGATTACTAATTTACCTTTCATTGGCAATTGCTATAACAATATATTGTTTGGGTTTTTTTAAATTATAAAATATATGATGCTATAAAGAGTATATAGTTTTTTTGGGACACCCTGTATATATATATATATATATATATAATGCGCCTCGGTGGTGTAGTAGTTAGCGTCGCTGACTACGAATCCATCGGCCTCGGGTTCGAGACCCGACGGCAGCCGGCGCGCAGCAAAACCCAGCTGTTCATCCTTCCACACAATAAAGAAAGTGGTTGGTAGATAAATTGGTACCCTAGGTGGCCTAGTGGTTAAGACGCTGGGCTGCTGATGGGGCGTGGTTCGGATTCCACGTTAAACTGTAGGTCTAAGGTGGAGTGAAAAGCGTGACCTTCGTCAGAATGAACAATTCGGGCGAAAGCTAACCAAAGGTATA